>PVKS010036588.1:0-19242 GCA_004027875.1 Aplodontia rufa
AAAAAACAATTAAAAGATGGAAAATAGGAGGAAAGTTAAAATGAGATAAATATATGAAAACATATACCTTAAAAGTATAATAATAGTAGGAGGTTTTAATACTCAACTTTTAGTAAAAGTAGAAAATAGAAAATCAGTAATTAAATATAGGACTTGAACAAATGTGTGTAATATGGACCATTGGACTTTTACCAAGGGCACACTGTACTAAATGACAGATTCTGTACATTTTCTAAGATAACAAGGAATTTTCTCCAGGAAAGACTTTGTTGAACCATAAAGGCATTCTGTGCAAGTTTGTGTTTATAGTTTATTTTCCAATCAGAATTGAATGGTACTAGAAATAAATAACAGAAGAAAAACTAAAAACATTCACAAATATTTTGAAATTAAACAGCACATTTTTAATAAACCAAGATTAAGGAAGATATACTATGGAAAACTAGAAAATATCTTAACACAGAATAAATACAGCATGCTAAAGTTTATGGAATACAATGAAAGGAAAGCCAAGAAGAAAATGGATTGTCTTAGATCCTCACATCATTTGACAAGGAAAACTTCAAGTTAACACCACACTTGACATATTAAGAAACTGTAAAATACTCTAAACCCAGAGATAGCAGAGGGAAGAAATAATATGGAGCAGATTTAAATAAAATAGTGAGTAGAATAAAATAATAGGGATAAACGACAAAATAAGGATATGTTCAGGGAATAGATCTATAAATTCGTAAATATTGATTAGATTGACTAAATAAAAACTAAAGATTCAATAAATTAAATTTAGAAATGAAGAAACAGTACTGCTATTTTTATATAAATAAAAAAATTATAAAAAAGTACTATAAACATTTAAACGCCAACAAATTAGCTAACCTAAAAGAATTGGAAAATTCATAGAAATATGAAATCTATCAAGATTAAATCACAATGAACTTGAAAATATTACTAGACATATAACTAGCAATCAGATTAAACAAATAATATGAAACCTTCTATTATGGTTTGAATGGAGGTGTCCTCCAATAGCTCATGTGTGACAGTTTGGGAAGGCTGAGGTAAAATGATTGGGTTATAATATAAACGTGACTAGGTCAGTGAGCTGATTCCCTGATAGGATTAACTGGCACCTGAGGGATGGTAGGGTGTGGTGGAGGAGGTGGGTCTTTGGGGGTGTGTCTTTTGGGTATATATTCCGTATGTGCTGGAGTTTCTCTCTCTCTCTGCTCTGCTTCCCCAGGTGACACCTTCAACTACTTGTCTCTCTGGAACAAGGCCTCCTGCCATGCTGTACAACCTCATCTCCAGCCCTGAGGAATGGAGTCGGCCTCCTGCGGACTAAGACCTCCAAAACTTTAAGTCCTCAAGTTAACTTTTCCTCTTGAAAATGTTGTTATCAGCTCATTCAGTCACAGCAACAAAAAGCTAACTAAAACACTTTCTAAAAAAGAAAATCCCAAGACCATATGACTTCACTGGTAAATTTCACCAATATGTCAAGAATTAATACCGATACTGACCAAGCTATCACTAAAAATTGAACAGTAGGGAGAATTTTCAAATTTATTTATCATTATGTTAACATCTATAGTCCTCTGATTCCAGAACCAGATAAAGATAATAAAAGGAAAGAAAACATCAGACTAACAATCATTTTGAATATTGATTCTTTTAGAACCAAAGGGACTCCATTTTGTGTTCTCCTCTCCCTTACAATACCAGGAAGTTTCCCACTTACTAAAGAGTGAGTCACCAAGCTACTAAAAAGACTCCCCACCTGAATCTGGATTGAAAAATGAGGTAATAGGACATTTTTCCCCAATTGCTAACTGCAAACTTTCTGCTTTTGACAACAGGACTAGTAACAGGGAGTTCTGTACCCTTTATAAGCTCTGCCACCTGGCTAGAAGGCACATCATTCATAGTGGTTGCCGCTGGCCAACTCCATAAGGGTTTCTTTGGCTTATATGTGAGTGGCTGGAGTGTCTTTATCTCAGTTTGGGTACAACATTTGGAGGACCCAGTGAAATAAGACTTTCTTCTAGCCACTTTCACTATAAATTAACCTCCTGCTGCAGCTCACTGGACTCTCTCCCAGAGTAGAGAGGAGCTCCTCAGAGACTTGCCTGAGCATCACTCCTGGGAGGGACCCAGCCCTCATCCAGGACATCCTTGGATGAAGCCACTTGTAACTTGGTTCTTCGGGTGAGTCTACTCTTTTGGGGAACAAGGTCAGACTGGATGCAGTCATTTATACCAAGTCCCAGGTCAGGGCGAGACATTGCTCCTGTCCCTTGATAGGCCTCCCTGTGTGGCCAAATTCAGTTTTGGTTGTGTGAATGGTTAGAGTGTTGTTATTGGTATCTGTCTTTTGTTCATTATTTGCTTTCGGTTTGTCAGTGTCTGTGTTGCAGGTTTGCTTTCTGTGCCAATATTCTTGACCGGAGATTCTGAGATGGGACAAACTCAGTCTACCACCTGTCCACCAGTGTTAATAATTTTCAGGAGTTTCAAAGGAATACAACACTTTTTTACTGCTGTCTTTTCAAAGGTCAATTATTCAGACAGGCTCAAATTTGTTTCCTGTTGGTTTTCTGTATGTGTGCACACCTGTATTGTTTGTATACATATGTGTTGTAAAACATGGTACCACTTTGGCTTACATGAGTACTCAAACTAAATTTTAAAAAATGGATCCAAATAACTTTCTGTTCACATGACTCAAACATTTAAAGAGGCTCGATTTAAATCGGTAAAACAGAAGTAAAGATATGTTTGAAATTACTAACCCACATGTTTTTCTAGGTGGTCAATCAATTGAATATTGGTTTCTATAAATGTTGAGTAATATTCATTGCTTCTAGGATTTTTCTTCAACAGAGGCAAAACAGCTCTTGCTGGTTATCTACACTTGTCTGATAATATAAATGGAATTAATCTTTATGCATGCTTGCTAAAAGACACTTGATTACTGCTGCTATGAGTTCAAGTACTCTTGGTTTCTTGGATTCTACAGGGCAATACAAATTTTGATTTATTAAATAAGTTGTTGGTAAATGGCAGAATTCAATATTTTGCTTTTGGATCTTAACTAAAATCAAAATTGTTAAATTAAATTAAAATTTTAACAGGTATAAAACTCTACCAGGTATAACAGCTTTACTAGAACTACAGAAGTTTCAACACAAAACAAATATTTCACCTTAAGAACAATTCAAAAATTTAAAAATTTCATAAGGATTGTTTCTAAATGTATAGATAAGAAAAAATCAGCAGCTGGAAAGCCTAGGGATAGGGCAAAATCTAATTCTTTAACAAAGTTTCTTAAAACATTGGTATGCTCATCAAGATGATTTCTTATGTCTGCTAAGTATTATTAGGGAAATTTCCTTGTAAAGGAGGGGAGAACATAAAATGGAGTCCCTTTGGGTCTAACAATACAAAACAGCAAGATTTGCAAACATAATTTAACAGCACATTAAAAGGGGTGCTAAGTGAAGTATCCCGATCTCAGAGACTCAAGGGCCGAATGGTATCTCTCATCTGTGGAAGCTAGAATACATGGGGAAGCAGTAGGTTAGACGGCTAACCTAACAATAACTTCAAATTGTATGATTCTCAGCGTAATAGGGGGATGGCTCCCTAGGATACTTGGAAGCATAGAGAAGGGATGGGGTGGGGGGAGGGTGTATGAAGAACTCCTAGGAGACTGGACAGTGGGAATATAGGGGAACCATCTCAGAAGCTGATGTAATTCCTCCATGGGATACCCATTTAATGCAAGAGTTCTTCTGGGGGAAACTACAACAGATGAAACCCAAGGTGGTCATCCATGTTTTGGCATTACCCCTAGATAACTATGTATATATGCATTGCTCATTGATGGTTTGATAATGTTTCCCTCTCAATTGTGTCTCTATATACTCTTAATTGAAAAATGGGGGGTATATACTATGAGAAATATGGATTAATTCCTGGAATTCAAGGAAAGTTCATCATATGAAAACTGATAAAGGTGACCTAACAACATTAGCAGAATGAAGCAGTGTGAGACTTAACCCAAAATCACTTTAGTTGTTTCAGAAAAACATTGGATATATTTCAATTCACTCTTGTTAGTTCTATTCAACATAGTACTAGAGGAAGTTTATCCTGAGAAATTAGACAAGAGGCAAGAAAAAAATAATGAGAGGAATGCAGTTTGTAAACCCAACAATACAACTATCTCTATAAATGGCATGATCTTATATGCAGAAAAATCTAATGGTTTCACAAAGACATAAACAAAAACTGAAATAGCAAAATAAGATTTTAGTAAATTTGAGGACACAAAAAACACTGCAAATGTTAGGTGCATTTCTATACATTAGCATTAAATAATCTAAAAAGAAAAAGAAAACAAAGAAAAAAATTTCATTCACAATAGCATAGAAATATTTAGGAGCAAATTAACTAAGGAGAAAAATCATGTACTAAAACTACGGAATATTACTGAAAAAAAATTAAAAAGATATAAAAAGACTTCTTGTGTTCATGGTTTGTGATTTAATTCAAAATAAGAATATAATAAAATCAATAATTCCCAAAGTAACCTATAATTTTAATGCAATTCCTGTAAAGACCCAAAGATGATTTTTGCAGAAATAGAAAATCCACTGTAAATTTCATATGTTCTCAAGGAACTTTGTTCTCCAAAACAATTGTGAAGAAGAACAAAATGAGAAGTTTCACACCTGCCAATTCCAACTTTTATTTTAAAACTAAGTTAATCAAAGCAGTGAAATAGTAACCAAAAGACAGATATATTCATCCATGGAATAAAATGTAAAGGCTTCAGAAATAAGCACTCATCCAAATGGTAAAATAATTCTGGACAAAGTGCCAAGATTTGAACGAAAACAAGACAATCTCTTCAACAAACAGTACTTGGAAAACTGATTATCCACATACAAAAATAGGACTCTACATGACAACGTGAAAGTGAATTCAAAATGCTTGAATGATATAAATATGAGAAATCAAATTATAAAATTCTTAGAAGAAAGCATGACTAAATTTTTTTATTATGTTGGATTTGGCAATGATTTATTGGATATGACACAAAAAACACAAAACTGAAAAATGACATGTGGGTTTTTTTCCAAAGAGAGGACAGTGAGAGGGAGAGAGAGAGAGAATCAGTTTTTATTGAGTTTTTCACATGGTTTTCATTGCTCCGACACTAAGCTGTGTTCCTGGGTGCTGGGGTTTGAACCCGTGTACTCGTGCATGCCGGGCAAGTGCCATAACCGCTGAGCCACCACTACAGACTGAAAATGTGGGTTTTATTAAAATTAATTTTTGTGTGTGACACTATCAGTCCAAAGAAACAGTAGCATAATAAATATAAGAAAATATTTTCAGGTTATATATCTGATAAGAGATTGGTATCTAGAATATATCAAGAAATTTTGTAACTCAAACAGAAATAACACAAAAAACCTGATTTAAAGCTGCACAATGGATTTGAATGGTTATTTCTCCAAAGAAGAAGTACAGATGGACAGTAAGCACAGGAAAAGATGCTCAGCCACATTAAGCATTAGGAAATGCAAACCACATCCAGGATATACACCTGTCCACACTCTGTTATATGTCAGGAAGGAAGCAAGCAAGGGCTATCAAGGATGCAGATATATTGGAACCCTTCTGTGTTGCTGGTGGAAAGTAAAATGGGACAGCCACTGTGAAATGTACTTCGAGATTCTTCAGAAAACTTAAACTAGAAAATCATCATAGGATTCAGAAATTTTATTGTTAGCCATATATTTGAAGGATCTGAAAGAAGATATTCAAACAGATGCATCTATACCTGTGTTGATAGCACCATTTCTTACAGTGGTCAAAAAATAGAAGCAACCCAAATGTTTACAAATGGTTGAATGGATGAATAAAAGGTATCTGCTTCTAAATGGTTTATTATTATTCAAGCTTAAAGTGGAAGGAAATTCTGACACATGCTTGTACAGCAGGCATGAACTTTAAAGTTATTATGATAAGCAAAAGAAGTCAGGTACAAAGGGATACATATTCTATGACTTCATAGAGGTACCTGGAGGTACTGGAGTGGTCAAATTCATAAATACAGAAAATAGAATTGTGATTGCCAAAGCAGGGGATGGGGAGGGGTGAAGCTGATCTTTCATGGGTTCAGAGGCTATCAAGTAAGAGCAGAAGCTTGTAAGCATAAGTCCTGACTTTCAAGTTCAACAAATAAAAGAAAAGAAAAAAAAGCTACCTCCAATACATCTTTTTATAGAAATTATTGGGGAATTACTATTTTCTTAAATGAAACAGACCAAGAACATGCAAGTCATGAGATGTGAAGTTGCAGATCCAACTCAGATATCAGGGAAAAGAGATTTATAGGGAAATAGAGAAGGTATAGCTCAGAATTGTTGATATGTGGACAGGAGCAAGGTGAGACCTGTCCAGCTGGAGAAGGTCAGAGAGAGGGGACACGCTGCCTCAGCAACACAACAGGAATCGAACATCAGAAGCATGAGTGGACCTTCAGAGGAAATTGTGATAGGTGACAATGAAATCGTGGTAATGGGTTACTGTAATAAGTAAGCAACAAAAGACCACAAAAAAGAACAGCACTACCATAAATGTGAAGTAAAGCAAATTTAAACAGATATGACTATGGCATGTTGGTAAGTAGAACAGAAATAGGGGTGCGATATTATAACAGAGTATTGAATTTCTACCCAATATAGTATTACACATAATGGATATGTCTACCAGTAATGTGTATGTGTGTGTGTATATACACATGTGTATATCTATACATATATATGTGTGTATATGTATCTATTCACACTGGAAAAATATTTATATGCCTTCACATATTTATATAATGATATAAATCAACAACAAGATCAGCACTGGGAGGGAAGGCAGTGCATGTTGGCCCAGGACATGCAAGGGGTGCATGCAGGGGAAGCTTATGGAAGTTCCATCACACTTCTGATGTCTAGTGAAATATCAGACAGTTCTTCATGAGACAGAGGAGAAAGATTTCAGTGAATAAAAGGTGGAAAGATTACTTGAAATAATCATTGAAGCAATTATGGAAAGTGTGTAATTGTGGTAACAACAATAAAACCATATGATTACTTCTGATTTTTAAAATTTCCTTACAGTATGATAAAAGTGTGTCCACGAGCTGGAATAAAGTAAAGTGATTGATGTTTACCCTGCTCTTTATCATAATTTCAAATTGCCAATATCTTCCTCCTCCCTTGCTACTTACACTGCTTAGGTGAAATTCACATGAAATTACATGGAAATTATATGACAAAAATGAATTATCCAATAGTTGCCAAACAGTTTCTCATATTCAAAATGTGAGCTTAACATTAATGATTTTGTGGAAGTCCAAGGGATCTCATTTGTTCCGAACCATAGACAAACCCTTGTAGTATCCTCCTCACTGCCAGGATTGGGACAGCTTTCTCCTAGGCTTGGCTGTATTTACAGATAGATTTGTAGCTTCCTGACTCTGACTTCATCTGAATCCCCTCAGTCCTATAATTTTAGCAATTTCAAATTCTGTTCCAAAATTTAGCATATAACTACATATCATCTGTTATTGTGCCTTTATTTTATTTTTGCAATTATTTTGTGATGTTTATAAAGGCAAAGGTGAGACCTTTATATGACATTTCTGTTTGACTCTTAAAATTGCTGAGCACACTTTTCACATTAAAACTAAAGCTAATGCATGGGGTCATAGTGACCTCTACATTCCTAGTAAAAATGTTTGTTTATACACTGCTGTTGCTAAAGGGAGTAAAAAAAAATCAGTTACAGGAGAAAAAAAAATATCCTTTTAAAATCACACACCACAAAACTTCTACTTAGCAATTCACAGCAGGAAACTCAGTAAAAATTATTTAAAGCACATTAATTCAAATCAGCTCAGCCTACCTCCGTGAGAAAGTTGTTGCATAAAGGGAATGGTTCTTCTAATTAAATCTAAAAACTCTACAGCTGTGAAACTATAAATTTTTATCTGTGCTAGCAGCAGCTCTAAAAGTGACTCTAAATTAAAATATTAACTTTCTTCCCCTACACACAATAAAAGACTTAAAACTTCCATAAAATGAATCAGATTGTTTTGGCCTTTCTAAGAGGATGTGCTGACTTTGACAGACTTTTCCTCCCTCGGAATAAGCTTGCTTAGTACTTGCCATGTTGCTTCATGTTCAAAACAGTATTCATACCATGACTCAACTATAAAGGAATTCACTCATTTGGGGTTTTTCTGTTCTTCCTAATTTTTTTTTGTTACATCAGTTGTTCCTGATCTGCCAGTTGTAACAAATACCATCTGGTCTGTTGCCGGATGGGTAGTTAAATCTTTTCTCTCCAGGATAGGAAAATCTGTTTTTAGATACTAAGGTATGGATTTCACACATGTTCAAATATGCATACCCAACACTTTGGCTGCTAACTCTCTACTAAAAAGAGAGAAAAATGTCTGCCAAAGACGGATATGCAGAAAGCTATCAGTTAGAAGGGTAAATAGCTAGTTTTTGAAGCTTTGGAAACTAGCTGGCGATCAGAAGTTATCAAGTGCTCAGTTGATTCTGTCCTTGTCAGTTCTGCTTGGCTTGACAAGTTTTACCATTTTTGTAAAGCTTCTTTCTGTACCTAAAAATCAGAGTCTATGTGTAGAGTATCAGAAGATGGTGACAGGCTAACAGTCCCTGTCAAAATTATCCCACTTTTGAGACATCAAGCACTTTGACCCTCACTGATTCTGGAGCTTCTACTATCTGCAACGAGGTGGAAACCCTACTGTGCATGTCCCAGGACAGTACATATCGGGGAGAGTCGGGCATTTGTGCATCCACGTTCTATCACCTTCTTGAAATAAGTCCAAGAAGCACACATTCTCGCCTTAGCAAGTGAGAAACAGGGAGACACCAAGCAGCTTTCTCAGGAATTCACCAGAGTTTGAAAACAGAAGTAAAGCAATCTAAATGTGTTTTCTAGGGACTCTTCAAGAACATTATCCTTTGCTATAAGTGAAAGACTAGGAGAAAAAATTGTGGAAGTTTGTTTTTCTAATTATTGACAATAACATAAACTATTTTTGAAATATTTTATTATTCACTTGTATCAGCTTCTGGTACTGTTTTAATTCCCAGATGGCATCCCCAAATTGATATCATCTCTCAGCAGTCATTATTCCTTTATTCCCCTGCCCCAGAATCATAGAAAACATGTTGTACCCTATTATTATTTTTAAAAAATTTTTATTGGTGCATTATAGTTGCACATAATGATAGGATTTGTTGTCTTATATTCATACATGTACACAATACAACAGTATAATTTGGCCAACATCCCCAGCACTAAACATGTATCAGTTAGGCTGGGGGTGGTGAGCACATGCCTGTAATCCAGAAACTTGGGAGGCTGAGGTAGGAGGATTCCAAGTTCAAGCCCCCAGCACTCCTTCACCTCCCTGCTCCCATCCCCTGGTCCCTCGCCTATTTCTGGGGTATATATTTATTCTAATATAACCAAGTATGCTGATGTAATTCTTGTATCTGTGAATAATGCCAGCCTCAAATAACCAAAGTCCAAATATTCTCTCTGATATGTGGACACTAACCTGAAATAAGGAAAAGAACAAAGGTATAGTCAAAGGGGAAAGGAAATGCAGGAAGGAGGAATGAAATAGGGAAAGTTAATGGAAGGAATCAGATTTTACTTGCTCATGTATATGATATGAACATATCATAGTGAATCTCATCAACACATATATCAAAGAGTCACTAAGAAAAGAAAGCTATTTAGTAAATAACAGAAAGACCAGTAGAGGGAAGAGGAAGGAAATGGATTGGGGGATACTAAGGACTAAATTAGAATAAGTTATACTGCTTGTTTTTATAAAAATGGTAACGTTTATCCCATTATCAAAGGTATCTAAAAAAAGAATGGGGGGAGGGGAAGAATAAATGCTGGAACTGAGTTAAAACAAGATAACTCCAAGCTTAATAAACATGTCATTATATGTACTATTGTCATATGTTAAAAAAATGTTCCTCCTACTGCATATTTGTAACTGGTGCACACATGTTAATGCTAGTCTCATGTTTCAAAAATTTCTCTTCTACGTGTATTTTTCTACTTAAGTATTTTTAAATCTGTTGTTCTGGGTACATTTACTGAACCATTTTTTCTCCCACAAAAATGTTGCCAAATTATTGATGTACTCTCCAACTGGCAAATCATTTTTTCTTTTTTCCTCATCCTGGGGGCTGAACCTAGGTGTGCTTTACCACTGAGCTACTTTTCAAGCACTTTTTAATTTTACTTTGAGACAGGGTCATACTAAGTTGCAGAAGGTCTCACTGAGTTGCTGAGTCTGGCCTTGAACTTGCAATCCTCCTGCCTCAGCCTTCCAAGTTTCTAGATTACAGGCGTGTGCCCACCATGCCCAGCCTAACTGATACATGTTTAGAATTGAAGCTATTCAATGCTTTATTTGTTTGTGTTGGATATGTCTTCTCCATCATCTTTGCTATAGGAATAATACTGAAGCTACAAGGTCACAGATTTGAAAATGAGAGACAAAAGTTTTGATCAAATCTGGGATCTGAATCCTTGGGAATTTGCCATTAATCCACATATAAATTGGGAATACTAGTTAACTTAGAGTACTGTTTCGAGTTTGACAAGTGTTCTACAATTCTACTTTACCTTCCCTAGAGAACAAAATAATCAGTCCCTTAAGGCAAGAGAATAGGTTTTATGTTGGTCTTATGTTTAGTTTTGTAGTTGATGATAATATGGACTATAATATAAGCCAAATTATATAGTTACTTAATAGTTACTTAAGTAACTATTACTTAAGTTACTTAACTATTACTATTAACTATTACTATTAACTATTACTATTAACTATTACTCATAGTTACTTAAGTTACTTAGTAGTTACTTAAGCCTAAATCACATATGGAAATACTTTTGAGAATCATGAAAAGTTATGAGTGACCTCTGAGAAGTTCTACAAAGGATAATCAGTTCATATGCTAACCCTCCCTACCAGTAGTAGAGATTCTAATACTGTTATTTAAGTAACTAGCACAATAATAATTTGTACTATGCATTTCTACATACTCTGTGAATATCTGGTTACTGAACATGCAATTTAGCAAAGGAAAAAGTGGAAAGTGTCGTTCAAAAGGAAGAAGACAAAACTATTTGCTGTGTGTTTCTACCCATCTGTAAACATATAAGAAGACAGTGTTTGGAGCCCCTTGATATTTTGATAAGCCATGTTGGCTCCTTTAATTGCACATGAAGTTTTCCCAGCATGAAAGTTCAGAACAAGGGTGGTAACACTGGTCTCTACCTTGTTAAGAAGATGTTATATATACTCATGCAAGGTGTGGAGGATCTCCATATACTCAGGAGGTATGTGAGGTTTCTATACACTCATTCCAGAGGCAGGAAAGTGTGAAATGTGTCTGAGAAAAAGTTCTATCCAAAATGGTTAAAATTCATTTTGGGCACTTCAAGTTTCAGTCATCTGGAAAATTCTTTTATGTGGAATATCTCAGACTTTGGAAAGGCCATAAGGAACAAAGTGCTATTTTGGTTACCTGATGAAGAAAAATGAGTGAAGTGCTTTGGAAAATTACACTAGCTACAGAAGCATGAAACAAGAGATTAGAGAAACATTTAGATGTAATAAAATGGTTCTGGCTTTTGAAATCCTGGCCTTTGTACTTCAACTGTCTCCACTGGCTGAATTACTTGGTATTTCAAAGCTTAATCTGTATAATGGGGCAATAAGACTGAATCCATGGAAATACTTCATGTGCGTGTGGAAGATTGAAACATGCAGTGTTCTTCAGAGGCTTACACATTTTAAATTCTCATTTCAAGGTGATTTTAGTAGTAGGATCAATGATTATTACATATCACAATATTTCCATTCATATCACCCTAATCATAATGTGATTTCCAATAGGTGTAAAAATCACTCCAAACCAGTAAGAGTCTAAGAAAGTGACATGCATTTTCCCTGAATTCCCTTGAATCAATCATTGCACACCCTATAAGAAAATTCCAAGACATTGAAAAGGAGATGATAGTGGAATAGGGAGGAAAATAATACCATGTTCTGTGTCAGGCATTACTCCTGGTATAGAGGAGTAAGGACATTAGCCTACCAGGCTCAACAAATCAACTTTTATTTTCTAATTCTGACTTGAAATTTTGAGTTTCTAAAGAAATTTACATGTGTTTGACTCTGTTATTGCTACAAACAGCGCATAATGAAGTAAAATAATTAGCTCCTGAAATTAAGTTATGATCTAGGAAAGTTGGTGTGAATGTACCTAAATATTAGGGGCTAATTATTTTAGAATGGAAAAATGACTAAATGCCTGAACTTCTTGAGGTGACTTTATGTGGAGAGATGTGCCTAGAAAAAAATGTGCATAGGAATTTTATATAAATTAAGATTCTTCAGCTTTTAGTGTTCTGTGGTAACAAGCTTCCAAGATGTTCTCTGGTGATCCTTTTCCCTTGTGTTCACGCTTTTGTTGAATCAATGCATGTGATGTGTCATTTTCAAGGCTGGGCATAATAGGCATTGCAACTTCAAAACCGTATTCTTAGATTACTGCCTCAGCTGTCACATTACAAATATACTCAACTCTGTGAAGGGTCATGCAGTGAGAAACAGAGGCCACCAGCCTACCACCATATGAGTGAGCCCTCTAGGAAAATGTATCCACTAGCTAGACCTGAGATGACTGAGGTCCTATGGACATCTATCTATGACTTCATGAAAACCCTACTCCAGAAAGATCTAGCTAAGAAGTCACTTCTGAGTACCTGACCTAAAGATGCTGTAACACATAACAAATAATTACTGCTGTTTTAAGCCATTACATTTGTGAGTGATTTGCTCTTTAACCTTACATAACTAACACAAATTCTGGGTACTTGGGTTGCTGATTTATTTTCTTTCTTTTTTCTTAATTTAGCATCCTTATTTGCAAAATGAACATGATAATTCCTAACTCACAGGACATTTTTTTACATGTGTGTATGAAGATTAAATGTCTCAGTATGACTACAAATCTGATGAATGACTTTAAGTACTCAATAAATATGAGTTGTTATTTCTTACCTTTACTAGGGAAAGCGTTGTTTTTCTTAAAACTCCTTGTACTTATAAAGAAAGCTATTGAATGTTTAGTTCATGTTCTGAGAGATTAGGATAAATGTAAGGTAGTGTGCACCCTGAAGGTGATATAATGGAATGGGATTCTAAAACGGCCTGAAATGTCAGGAGATTCCCTAGGGTGATGAAAAACAATTTGTCCAAAGATCAAGGGCTGGTTGCAATCTAGGAGGGAAGCAGTATCAACCTTCACTTCACATCTTTTTATGTTTGAAGACACAAAAGAAAAAGAATTTTAAAAATTACTCCAGCAAAACAAGACTATTCTGGAAATATGAGGAGAGATAAATATGTGCTCAAACAAAGGGATTTGTAAAGACGCACAACTATTTGTCCTACATAGACCCTTTGAGATAAATAATCAAGGTAAAGACCATGACTGAGCTCCAACATTGCTGTGGTCCTTAGCATCCTGCCTGATGCTTCTTGTTAGCAGGATGACTCTTGCATCACTAGATTTATGCTACATGCTAACCAGAAATTAAAAATGGAATCATTCAAAAAAATGCAAAGATCATTCAAGAAATTACCACTTACGGGGCTGGAGTGATGCCTCAATGGTTACGGTGCTTGCCCAGCATGCGCGAATGCACAGGTTCAAAGCCTAGCACCCACGTACACAACTAAGTGTCAGAGCAATGAAAGCCATGTGAAAAACTAAATAAAAATTGATTCTCTCTCTCTCTCTCTCTCTCTTTCTGTCCTTCTCTCTTAAAAATAAAAGAAATTACCACTTACGTTCAATTTACAGCTGTAGCACATTGGTCATGGCTGCATTATGTGTGCGCCAGAAATTCATGGGTTATTAGAGAATGGGTTCTTGAGCTCGGGATTATATACAAATTAGTTTTGAGCATAAGGAATAAAATTGGACTGAGTCTTGGCTTAGGCAATCAACTATGTCTACTGCATTTGTTAGGTGAAAAAAAGTACACACAATCTGCTTTTCTTATTTGTAGTAGTTGAATCCTATAAAGTCATTGCAAACAATAACTTAATGAATACTGAAGCATCGCTGTTAGGGGGAAAACAGGGTTTGATTCCTCTGAGCCACTGGTCAAGTATATTTTCATCAACTGATCAATACACAACCTTGTTTTAGATCTGTTTCTTCTTAAGTCACCTTATGTAATACATACTGTGATTAAGTAACAGACTCACTGCCAACAGCTCTGCAGCTCTAGGCTGAACAGTGTTTAACAGAGGTGTTTTCTCCATGAGGCACATCCCAGCCTTTTTGTGCTTAATGACATTGGACAGCCATTCAACACTAGGTTTGGAGGCAATAAACAGTGAAATCAATATAAAAAATGCTAAATGCGAACAATGTGGTACCAAGCATGCTGCAAAAAGAAAAAAGAAAAATAAAACAAGCAACAACAATTGCTCTTGTTTTAAATGTGAACTAAAATAAGAAGGCAGAATATCCTCTTATTTGACCTTGCTTGGAATGTGTGAGTAGACAACTGTATGTCTGAGAATGACCACAGGAACATTTTGAATGTTGCTTTGGGGTTACAAAGAAATCTTAGTGAATAAGTAATGATGGTCAATTTATTTATTTGGTGCTGCTTATTTGAGGAAATGGAAAGGAGACTGTTTAAAAGCACTAATAACTTTTAGTGTATAAGTACACAGTTGAGTCAAGTTGTAAATATTTGATTTCTAATTCTGGAAATGTAAAAATGTGCTCCATTAAAGAGTTAAACCACAAAAATGTATGTCTCTATTGCTTTTTTCATTTGATGTTTGAGGAGGTGGAAAAATATAATGATCGCTCACACAATTCACGTTATTTTGAAATAAATATGTTACATACTACTTTTCAGCTTTGAAATGCTTATGTGATTACCTCATTCCGTTCATTGGGATTAAACATGAGAGGCAATATGTTCTGTCAGAAGTCAGATTAATGGATGGACTGTCCAAACATTCTCCAAGTGATCTATCAAAGTCACCAGAGACTAACCCTGGCTGACCTTCACTGCACATGTGAATACAGAACTCAGCTCTGATTACGAGGATAAATGTAAGTTATTACTTTATTTAAACAGTTGCTGCCTGAATCTTAAAAAGACCCAAATTCATGTGATGTGTTTATGTGGGGTGGATGTTTAATATAATGACCCCTAAATCTCATTCCTTGAGGATCTATCATAAACCTATTTCTTGGTTAAATGCCATATACAATACAGCAGATATATAATAGTTACTCCTCTTACTCAAAGATGTGAAATGACTTTCTTTTATTCTAAAGAAGTAGAAATGACTCTTAAGCAAAACTACAAGAACACCCTAAATCGTGTGTAGGATAAGACTCCTGAGAAGAAGGCGAGGCTTGATGTTGGCTTTAAAAAGAAGCTGAATATATTTGTTGAAATTAATTATCCTTCATTCTTTTATTTAAAAATATATAAGGCATGAACACCATTGCTAGCAACTTTTTAGCCAAAGGATACAAGAATAAACAGACCTAACTTTGGAAAAATTAAATAGTAGCTATATTGAATGGCATATACATGCAAAATTGCTGCAAGATACTTTGTATTACAAGACATTAATTCTTATAATAACATTGCAGATGAAGTACTGAGTTGAATGAATAGAAAAAAACTATCCATAGTAAATAAGATTTCCATACTCACAGACCAGAAAGTGGAAGAAATGACTGTAAGTAATACTTGGCCAGTTTTCTTAAAACTTTTTTTTAATCAATCAGATACAAACTTGAAAACTAAATATAATACAAACCAAGTAAGGTGTATATCTACTTATTCATTAGTTGAGTTTAAGGATTTTTGGAAATTAGAGGATAATGAGAGGGAATATTTAGGGTGAAGTTTTCTGGAAGGATTGCTGGGCAGAAAGAAAAATGTTTTCGATGATACAAAGGAGATAAAAGTTTTTGTTGCTACAGGAATGTGTTTGCCCCATGGAGACTAAAAGTGGCTCAGGATGAGATTAAGAAAGGAAGAAGCAAAACTGATTTTAGTACATAGCTGATGAAAGCAACTCATAACAAAAGGTAAGTAAATTTAGCTGCTTAGCAAAGATACAAAGCAAAAGATTATGATCAAAATATATCTAGAGTAAACTTCAGAAGACTTTTCTTTTCCTCAGATTCTCTAAATGTCACTAACTCTTCCTTCAAGTGATTCATAAGTTCAGCACTTAGAAAAGTGTTTTATGATTTAAATGTGGGTAATTGTTATGAGGAAGTATCCATGAATCATTAAAGTATCTATTTAAAAATAATTTGAAATTCATGTGTTGAGAGTAAATTAATTTGGATAATTATATTTCTGAATCTCTTGTTAGAATCTGGATAGTAAATTAATAATAAATAATAAGGGTACACTATTGCTATCACCTAGTTGCAGGAAAGTCAATAAAGCAAAAGTCAAGAAAACTCACGTTTGTTATTCTTTTGCTTTGCTTAGTTTTTGGTTTTTGCAGTGCTGGGGATCAAGTTCAGAGCCTTGTGCGTACTGTGCAAATGTTGTAACGCTGTACCACTGAGTTTTTGTCCCCAGTGCATGTGAAATAAGGCTGACTCAGAGAAAAGGCAAGATTCAAATGTTTTCTCATATATGTAGAAGCTACCAAGGACAAAACAAAATTAGGAATGCACTGCAATGAATTACACTTTTGTATATAATTATGTTGCACTAATATAGTGAACTAATAAAGCATAAGAGAAACCAGTAGAATAGAGGAAGCAGGAGAGAGGAAAGGGCACTATTCTGCCAGGGTGAAAGAACATGAGTCCTGTCTGTTCTGGCTGAGTGTAGGAGCCCTGATGCTGTATTTAGGACAATCTTCCAGGGGCGGTGGGAATTAAGAATGGGGATCCTCAAATAAACTTAAGATTGTAACTGGTGTCACCCAGAGTGGATGAGCTAGAAAACACACATCTATAAACCCAAGACACCATTCTTGTTCTTTATGGGTAATTTAAAATTAAAATTCTCCCCCTTATTATTTTTTTAAATTGTAAGATGATATTTTCAGATTTATAGGGCTAGAATTCATGGAACGTATGACTAAGAGTATCTTTTGGACATATCTTTTGAAAGTTCAACGCCTGACAAACAAAATCAAATTTTGTTGAAACTAATTCTTCTTGAACACAGGTGTGCTTAAAGATAAGGAAATAAATATCACTTAACACCATGACCTAAAAACCACTAGAGGTGACTGTAAACAAAAATGATTAACTATAACCTCAAATTCATAAAAAAGATTACCTGTTGGAATTATAAGATAAATAACATAAAACAATTACAAAGGAATTAAATACATGATACATTAGAGTTTGATTTAATTATTGCATATAAATTCCAATTCCCAAATTGTGTACTCCAACTTGAAAAGAAAGGGAGGAGGAGAGGGATGAGCACTTCTAGAACATACAAGGAAAGGCAGAGAATTACCTGACTTATTTCTGGAACCAGAACTTAAACTTATTTCCAACCATTAGACATGTAATTTCTCCTAAGCTTGGCAAAATGTATCAAAGAACAAAAATATGTTGACAGCAACCAGAACAATTATAAAAGCTAAGCTTATGGGAAGATTGATAAGAGGTATCAGAAGCAGCTTTGGAACTACAAGACAGTGGAAAAACATTAACTCATATACAGAAGTACATTAATTCAGAATTCTACAGGCAGTGAAATAAATTTCAACATTTAGTATGAAAAAATGTTGAGAAATCTAAATATGAATGATGGACAATAGTTTACTTGCAATAAAGTTGATTTCATGTTTAAGGACTATATTCTTATTCAAACATCTGCAATGAAAGAAAGTAAATGAAAGAGATTTTCAAATATACACTTAGAATAAACAAAAGAATCTACAAAATTATTAAATAACTTTTATAGGCCTATGTGTCTTTTGTAAATATTCTTTGGAGAAACATCTGCTGAAATCTTTTTTACTATTTTTGTAAAGCATTGTTTGATTTTATTGTTGATTTTAGTGCTTAAACATTCTGTATTATCAGATATATGATTTGAAAATATTTTTTTATATTCCATAGGTTGCATTTTCTCTCTGCTAATTATATCCTTTGTGTATTCTGACAGTTTTTTAAAGTGAGGAAATGGAGAAATTATTCCCAATTCATGTAATAAGTATTTCTTTAGTTTAAAAGTTATGTAAGTATATGTTATGGTTTGGATAAAAGGTATCCTCTAAAAGCTCAATATATGAGGTGAAATAATTGGGTTATAAGAGCCTGATATCATTCCTTGATAGGGATTAACTGGCAACTCAAAGCAGGTAGGGTGTGGCTGGAGGAGGTGGGTCACTGGGGGTGAGCCTGTGGTTGTGTACCTTGCATCTGACACGGAGTCTCTGCTTTCTGGAACTGTGCCCTCACTGTTTCCCTCTGCCACACTTTTCTACCACGATGTTCAAAATCATCTTGAGCCCTGAGGAATGCAGCCAGCCACCTATGGACTGAGATCTCTGAAACTGTGAGCCCTCAAATAAACTTTTCCTCCTAAAATTATTCTTGTCAGGTCTTTTAGTCACAGCAGCAAAAAGCTGATTAAAACAGAACAGTATAGGAAAAGTTTATTATAAGCCATTAACACTCATGATTGTATATTAAACCCTACATTTCATATGACATGTGTAGTAATATGTATACTATGAAACATGTATATATATGTAGATATATATATGTAGTAATATGTACATATGTATGAGATACATGCACCTATATATATATATATAGCTGTATATACTTCATTTCCTATCTCTACACAAAATATCACTCATGATTGTATATAAACCCTATATTTCACATGACATACATAGTTGTATATATTTCATTTTCCATCTCTAAATGAAAATCTGAGACAAATCAATTTATAACAAGGAAAAGTTTATTTCAGCTCACTGTTTTGGAGGTTTCAATTCATAAACAGTTGTGCTCATTGTTTGGAGGCCTGTGGCAAAGTACATCATTG
>PVKS010036589.1:0-19254 GCA_004027875.1 Aplodontia rufa
GATGCAAGGCTTAGAGGTGGATTGGGTTATGAGAGACTAACCTAATCAGTGCATTAATCCTCTTGTAGGGATTAACTGGGTAGTAACTGAAGGCAGGCAGGATGTAGCTGGATGAGGTGGGTTACTGGGGACAAGTCTTTGGGCTATATATTTTGTATCTGGAGAGTGGAGTCTCTCTCTCTACTTCCTGATTGCAATGCCCTGAGCCACTTTCCTCCACAACACTCTTCCACCATGGTGCCCAGCCTCACCTTGAGCCCCAAGAAATGGAACTGGTCTTCTATGGACTGAGATCTTCGAAACTGAGCCACCAAATAAACTTTTCTTCCTAAAATTGTTCTGGTAAGATCTTTTGGTCATAGCAACAAAACAATTGACTAACACAAGTATGTATCTGTTTCCACTTCACAAAGTCTTTTTAAATACCAGTAGTGTAATAGCTTAAGATTTTTTTTTTAATCTCAAAGTTTGTATTTTAAAAGAAAGTCCCTAAAACTAAGCCCCACAGTTCATTAAAAGTTCAACTAAGAAAAAAATGTACAAAAAAATAACAAACATAAATTCTGCCAAAACCAAACTAGGCACAAAAAGTCATCGCAAAGCTGGGCGTGGTGGTGCACGCCTGTAATCCCAATGCTTCAGCAGGCTAAGCAGGAGGATGGCAAGTTCAAAGTCTGCCTCAATAACTCGGAGAGGCCCTAAGCAACTTAGCAAGGCCCTAAGCAGTTTAGCCAGACCCTGTCTCAAAATAAAAAATACAAAGGGCTGGGGATGTGGCTTAGTGGTGAATTAGTGGTGAAGTACCCCTGGGTTCAATCCCTGGGACTAAAATAAGTCATTGTACAAAAATATTATAGAGGTATTTCAGATAAAAACGTTACATCAGTTAATACTTGTCTTCAGTTACTGAGAGGGTCAGAGTGTAGGAGATGCGTGGGTGGGTGAGGCTGAAAGGCTCACGTTTAGCTCCCTGTGGCAGATGGAGAAGTGGGACAGTGGAGGCCTACTCTAAAACTAATCATGTTTCACCTAGATACTTTTAGCACACTGGTGTTCCTAACCATCAGTTTGCATCCCTTCTGATCCAGAATATTTTAAAAGCCCATCTATGGCTCCTTTAGTAAGAGGGAACAAAGTCAAACTGTAGAGCTGGCATAAAGCACCTGCCTACATTCAAGTGGAACTTACTTACTCCAGCAACGTACATCCTCACATCTGTAGTACTGTTCATGCTTCCACACCTCTACTTATGCTGTCTGCCATTATCCTGGCCCATCCTTCCTACCGCTACCTGGTTGCTTTTATTCCTCATGCTTCAGCTTATCTATTAGCTTTTCATTGAAGTCTTTACTGACTAACTCCCCTTTCTCCATCTATATTTGGTATTCTTTTATGTATTACAATAAATAGCACCTTGAAAAGATCCTTTTCATAAAACTTATGTAGTATTATTAGTAATTTATGTTTACCAAGAAACCTGTTCCACTAAAAGGTAGATAACAAGTTTCTGGACTATAGACTACATCTAAATCAACCAGCAGAGCAAAGAACATGTACTCAACAAATAATGAATTTGTTAGAATGAAACAGGTAAGAATAGTGATATGAAGTTATTAGCAGAACAAATTTGTTTCCACTGATATAAGCACTATGGTACGATTATCCAATAGAAGATAGATACTAATTTTCAAGAGAAACTCCTACTTTTTGACAAAGACTGAAGGCTTAAGAATTAAAAGAAGGTTATAATCTGATTGTTGCTGATCCTCTGACTTCAAGATACACAAAGATTAAGAAAGAAGCACAACAAAGAGAATAGGATATAAGAAATTTGGAACTGAAAGGAGACTTTTTAGAGTATACCTAGCTCAAATACCTTAATTTACAAATAAAAACACTGATTAAAACCAATTAAGCAATTTGCCTAAAACTATTTTGCTATTAAGCCTGGATTTTGCATAAGGTCTCTGAGGTCCAATTTAATTAGCCAAGGGTTTGCATGTATCTGAATACAAAATACTTGGCTTTTTAAAGAACTGTCCATAATTCACCTTCTACCAACAAATATTTTGTGGCAAAAATCATTCAACTATTCTTAACAATAATAATGTGATGATTCTTATGAGATGGTGCTATATAACTGAATTTTGCTTTCATTTTATAAGAGTATTAAGATCAACTCAATTTCTTTTGGTTATATCAGACACAAAAAAACCTCGTGTGAGGGCTGGAGCAGTGGTGGCTCAGCGGTTGCAGAGCTTGCCCGGCATATGCGGAGAGGCTGGTTCAGGCCCCAACACAATGTACACAATGAGGTGTTGGAACAACGATGGTCACATGAGGGACTAAATAAATCTCTTTCTCTCTCTCACTGTCCTGTTCTCTCTCTCTCTCTTTTTTAAAAAACCTCTTGTGAGAAGATCAGATTGAATTGTACAAAATATTTACCTTTCAAGTTTTCTTAGTCAAATATAAAATTTTTAACTACGAGAGTTCTAAGTTGTCATCAAATCAAAGAGACCCCATTTAATTATTCTCTTTATCACCACTTATAGTTATCTACCTTCTTCAAATACTTCAGTTAAGTAGGGGCTCTGTTTTTAAAAAGGCAGAACATGTTCACATTGGATAGCTTGAAATGATAGGCCCTCTTTTTTATCTGAGCTGACAGTGTACTTCTCCTAAGGTCTCACTATCATTCCTAGTTCTGTTTGTTAACTTTGCTGTTCAAACGAGATCTCAAGACCAGCAATATCAGCAGCCCCTAAAAAGTAAAAATGCAGCATCTTTAACACAGACCTGCTGAACTAGGGTCAGCATGAACTCTGTTAATTCAGATTCATTTTGAACTTTTTTTCTTTGATACACAATTTAAAACACTGATATTTGGGGATGGAGTGGTGGGTCAGGGGTTAAAGCGCACACCTGGAATGCACAAGGACCTGAGTTTGAACCTCAGCACCACATATCCAACTAAATTTTGGAGAAATGAAGGCAGATGATATTCTTTCATCTGAAGGGGCTGGAGCAGTGGCTCAGCAGTGTCACATTTGCCTGGCATGTGTGAGGACCTGGGTTCAAACCCCAGCACCAGATACACAACTAAGTGTAAGGGCAATGAAAACCTCATGAAAAACTAAATAAAGCTGATTATCTCTTTCATTTGGAAAGTCTTTCACTTTCTGCTGATTGAAATATCATTAATTCTTTAAAGTTCAGCTCTAATCCAATCTTCTGGGAAGCTTTCTCTAAGTCAAAAAGTTCTCTTGTCTTTTCCTCCTCTGACAGAGATCTAAAATCCATTATTTTTTGGGGGTTAGGGAATGTCTTCTTCCAATTCAGGTTTTTGAAAACAGTACTGACATTTAATTCATCTTTGTATAGCAAGACCTTTTCTATAGTAAATGCTAAATAGGTATTTATTAAACAGATACAGTCTCAAGTAAATTCTTTCATCATGGAAATATTTTTTGCTGTCTTACCTTGCATTTTTAAATGCATCTGAAAAAAATATTCTCTTAAAATATTCAAACTATCAGTTCTTACTATTTTTTCAATTCCTGTTTTCTTTCCCTTCTGCCTTTTTAATTTGGGAAGTTGTAACCTTAAGAATGTCCAGTTGTGCAATGGAAAATTCTTAAATAACTTAATGGTTAGGTGTAAGGTACAAAGGATATCAGATAAAGGAAAGTGACAATTGTGAAACCAGTAATATTAATAAATATCATCAAATGATTACATTTGCACATCCAAACATTATTTTTTTCATGTTTCCATTATAACTGTAACAGGATGCTAAAGAGGCATCACAATGGGTAGCGCAGAGCTAACTGATGCTGTTCCCATAAAGAAGTGCTGGAGCTTTGTCCTCTACCCTTTCTTTCCTTAAAAAAGATTTCCCCTGTTTCTTATTAATTGTAAAAAAAAAATGGAAGAATCTTCTACAATTTTAGATACAATCAAGCTTTTGTACAGTGAACTGTCTTAGTAACCAACTGCTTATTTGAATTTAGACTAAAGACGGTAAAAATTCTGGCCATGTTGTACAACTATAATAGTAAAACTGACGGGAGAGTTACTGTAGTAATTCAGCCTCTGACATGTTGAGAATTGGCCATTTATTTTTATATAAGGAATAGTACTGAAGGGTAAGAAGACATAACCTCCCAAAAAAACAAATAAACAAAAAAAGCAGTAAAGCACTATGACAGTTTTAATGAATCAACCTTTAATTCTTAAATAGCATCTGACAACCTCAGACTTTGTATATATCTTCTGATTGTTTCTGTCTCATATCTATCATCCTACCCATAATCTCAATCCAATCTTCTAGGCTCTCAAATCTTATTACTACTATAGGTCTTGCTTGATCATTACAAATAGCACTGACCTTTCCCTTCTCTGAGTTCCTGCTATTTTTTATAATCTATATCATAAAAAGCAGCAAATCATAGACTATTTCTGTTTGAACAGAAGCCTAATTTCTCTAAATGAATTTTAAGACCTCTGAGTATATCCTCTCTGAAATTATACCTTTCTTGGCATGATACAGTGCAAATGCTTAAGATACAGATGAATAATCCTTCCTCTCCTCCCTCTATTCATGTTAATCACTTTAATAAGAAACTTCTTAAGATACTCTACCATTATCAAGGCAGAGATATTGTAAGAATTGTCTTTTGAATTCCATTTACGTTTTCTTACTGGATTTCCTATATGATGATATAGGACAAAAACAGGTAAGCCAACAAATGGGTGGCACACAAGATTCTTTCATGTGAGATTTCTTATAATCTTTAACACTCTAAAACTATCAAATGAAACCTTTCCTCAACTTATTTGGGAACGGAGTATAGTACTTCTGCAGTTTTAGAAACATCATGATCTATAATGTCCCCATAATGTCTAACTTAATTGAAATCTATTCTTAATCATTAAAAAAAAGGGACATCTGAATATTTAAGATACATTTTTGCTAGGTAAAAATAATCAAGCAATCATAAAATCAGCTACATTAAGTGGTTCATATTATTTAAATTTTGATTAGTAGGAGTACAGTCATTCATAGAATAAATCAGATTTTAATTCACCACATTTTCAGCACAGAGAAAGTTTACTGAATAAAGGACAAGAGAAAAAGGAAAGGATGTGTTGACATATTTGTAAAAGTCTTCTTTTATGATATAGTATAAAATTATCATCTTTTAAGACTTTATGATCTTTTAAGACTTTATGATTTTAAGTTATAGATTTTTATTACTGCGTTATGTGTATGAATTAAAACTATTCTTTCATTTTGAGAAATATACAAATGTATAGAAAGACAGGTGATAGATATGTTCCCACTACCTATATCACACAACTGGTAAGTCTGCCATACTTGATTCTTTTTTCTAATAAACAGTGCCACAGTGAAAATCAACAGTTCTCTCATTAAAGAACTACTTATTGAGAGCTGACTGTGTCAGCCCTGTGCTAAGCAGGGGACACTGAAGAATAAAATAGTCATATGACCTGCTGTTGGGTATCCTACTGTCTGGTGTGAGAAACACAACCAAATAATCACAGATATAATTACAAACTGAAATGTTATGAAAGTCAAGTACCAGGCAGCCTTTCTCAACTGTTATTCCATGAGAGAATTACACCTTACTGATAATGACTTAAGTGATTACTTTCTCAATTCTCTTAAGATTGACAAATAGCTAGTATCATCCAGATATGCAGGCAAGACCAACTCATTACATACAAAGAGTGTCTCAAGGACTTACGAGTTGACTCTCGGGCCAGTGAAGAAGGGCTTATATGGACAGTGAAAAGAGAAATGACCTAGTCTTTGATGGTGATGGGGAAGGAGTCAGTCAGGAAGGTCAGTTACCTTAAGTCAAGCTTGTATTGAAATCTGAAGGATGTACTGGAGGTACCTAAGCCAGGGATGGGTGGGGTATGAGTGTAAAATATTGATTTTCTAGAGAATAGCATATATAAAGAACAAAGGAACAAGGTGACTTTGGAGGAAGAAAAAGATTAATATGTCAGAGGTAAAGAGAATGGGGGATGGGGAGGAAGAGCAAAACCCAAGATTAGAAAGACAAGCAGGTAGGCAGAAATCAGAATGACTTATCAAATTTCATAATAAAAGATTGCTGTGGCTCTAAAGGACCACAGAAGTAAGAGAGGATGAGGAAGACCGGGGGAACACCTCTCTACGATAAGTAAGATAAAGATATACCTGCTTGGACTAGGGTAGAGATGGCAGGAATGGAGAAAGGATGACATGTTTGAGCGGGAGTTAAAGCGTGAAGGAAGGGATAAAGGGGAGTGTCAAGGATAATTTGCAGACTCTGGTAGATGATGCTGCTGAAAATTGATGGAAAACAGTCTGGAGATCGCTTTTAAGTTTGTTTTAGGTTTGAGGTAACTTTTGAGAGATCTGAGGGAGATGCCAAGAAGATCACTGCATATACACATGTGGAGTAGAGAGAAGGTGCCTGGCTTGTAGGAAAAAAAAAAAAAGAGGATAGGCAGGAATCTTGAAAAGCCATTAAACTTAGGCAGCACATACTGAAAAGCAAGCTTCTTATGTACAGTGTGTATGACTTATGTATAACACAAGGCAATATACATGAAGACAGAGAAAAACGATAGAAAAAGTATTTTCATCTTTATGTGAAAAACTGCTGAAGAGTTAATGACATACAGTATGCTATTGTATTGCAAATATTTTCAACTTTTTTTCAAAACAGTTCGAATTTATAAGATAAGTCACCAAATGAGACATCTAGCTAATATTAAATCATTAAGCAATTTTCTTACAAATATATTCTGAAGCAAAATGCCTTAAAAAAAAAAAAGAGAGAAGGATAGTGAGAGAGAAGGAGAAAGAATCAATTTTATTTAATTTTTCATGTGGCTTTTGTTGCTCTGACACTTGTGTATGTGGTGCTGGGGTTCAAACGTGTGTCCTTGGTCAAGGCAGGCAAGCACCACAACTGCTGAGCCATCACTCCAGCCCATGCCACACCTTTTAATGGTAGTTTTTGCATTTTCATTTTACCATTGGTATAAATTAACCCAACTTCACATTTTCATATTTTTGTACTACTTTGGAGAGATATAAAAATCATCAAAAACTCAAAATTATAGAATGTCACATTAACTAAAAATTAACTAATACATAAGCCATTTTGTTTAATGATGAGAAAAAATGCTAAATATTAAAATCAAGTTGACAGTTGGGTAGCTTGGTGTGAGTTAATAATAAATGAAATGCCAAAGGGCTGGAGTGGTGGCTCAGTGGTTATGACACCTGCCTGTCATGCACAAGATGCAGGTTCAAACCCAACCACCACACACACAATGAAGTGTTGGAGCAATGAAAGCCACGTGAAATATTCTCTCTCACTGTCCCTCTTACTTAAATAAAAAAAAAAAAAAAAAAAAAAAAAAAAAAAGAAATAAAATTCTTAATTAAAAGAAAGCAGGAAAAATCCCATGTAGCACTTTATTAGAGAAGACAAGTAATTCACTCCTTCTTTATACTATATATTATGTGCTTAAGTAACTGTGGACCTAGATTTAATCTTCATTTAAATCAGTTTTTGGAATGCTTTTATAATCTCTTATTTCAACTTGTTACATACCAGTTAGCAATGTCCTTGTGAGCTACTAAATTTTGAAGAAACGCTTGTAATCCTAACTGTCTATCTTCTAAAAAGTCGGCGTTGTAATTATCTTTAAACCAGCGTTTTGGTGGAAGTGCTAATCGAAAGCCTGGAAACATCTCTTTTAGCTGAAAAAGAGAAAACAGAAAATAGAATGTTTAGTTCAATTATATCAATTCTACAAAGTCTATTTGTTCACTACTCATGAAGTAAGTTTAAAATAATGAAATTCAGCTGTTTTTTTATGCCTTTTTTTCTTGATATCTACCAGTCCTGCGTACAAAGGAGTTCTAGTTGCCCCACATTCTTGCCAAAACTTAGCATTGTCTGTTTAATGTTAGCCATTCCAGTGGGTGTGTAGTAGTATTTCATTGTGGCATTTATTTGCATTTCTTTATTGATAATAACGTGGAATATTTTCTCATCTGCCTATCTATATTTACATATAGATGTAAATATATTTATATAAAGATGTATCTATACTTACATAATGATGAACTGTCTATCAAGATCTTTTGGGCACATTTCTCTTTTAAATATTGGGTTGCCTTTTCATTAAGTGCTAAGAGTTTTTATATAGTCCACATACAAGTTCTTTATCAGATATGTGTATTATAAATATTATAAATATTCTTGTCAGATATGGGTATTATAAATATTTCCCCTCCTTTTCATTTTAACAATTTTATCAAATCAAATGTTTTACATTTTAATGTTAACTAATTCATCCATTTTTCCTTTTAGGGTTGGGGATGTGGCTCAGTGATAGAGAGCCTGCCTAGCTTGCATGAGGTCCTGGGATCCATCCCCAGTATCACAACACTTCCCAAAGCCTGACTCTCCCGTTTTTCCTTTTATGGTTTATGCTTTTAGATTATATGAAATTTTTGCTCATTCCAAGACTATAAAAGATTTTCTTCTTTTTTCCTAAAAGTTCATATCTTTAACTTTTATATTTTGGCTTATAGTCTATTTTGCTAAGCACTTAGCCTAAAATTTACTTTCTTAGGGAAGGCTTTCCAGACCTTCAAAACCAGTTATCTACTTTTGCATATTCATACCAGGTACAGTGAGGATGACTTATCTGTTCTACAATGAATTGAGGCCACAAGTGGAAGACTTTAAGTCTGGGAACTGAAAGTGTCTATGATACTGGCTGTTGCCTGAAACTTTAGCTGGGGCTGCTAGCCACAAGCCTGGTAATAGCCTCTCTGGGTATCCTGGACTTTTTCACTGCATGGAGGCTGGGTTGTAAAAGGGAGCATCCCAAGAAAGAAAGCCAAGATAAAACCATGTACTTCATATAATCCAGCCTTGAAAGTCACATAGCATCATGTCCACTGTCCTCTACTGGTTCAAGCAGTCATAAGCTCACTCAGGTTCAAGTGGAGGGGGAATAGATTCTATATCATAAGGGGCCTTGGCAAGATTCTGGAAAAACGTACAAACTGAAGACATTGCTGTGGCCATTTTTGGAAAGACATTCTGCCATACATTGTCAAGTCATTAATATGTCTTTTAATAGTATTCATTACAATATAAATAACACTTATTTAATTTTGGATTTTCTACTAATGATTTGAAGTGTTGGCATCACACTGGAATCACTTGAGGAGTTTTGAAAAATATTAATGATTGTGTTCTGCTTCTGACAGAGTAGGATTTAATTACATGGAGTGTGACCCGGGCATCGCAATTTAAAAAAGCTTTCCCAGGGAGTCCAAAGTGTAGTTAAGATTGAGAACCTTTTGACACTGTAATTACTGTGCCTCCTGATTCACAGCTACATCCTCAATGTCCACCATCATGCCTACTATAAAAAAGTAGTCAATGATATATATTTAATAAATGGATGAACTAAATCTATGTACATTTATGTTTATACACACATACACACATATTTCTTTTTTTAAAAAAGAGGGACAGTGAGAGAGAGAGAAAGAGAGAATCAATTTTATTTAGTTTTTAATGTGGGCTTTGTTGCTCCAAAATTTTGTTGTGTACGTGGTGCAGGGGTTTGTATGCCCATACTCGCACATGCCATGCAAGTGCTGTAATTGCTGAGCCACCGCTCCATCCCCACAGTTTTATATTTAAAGCTAAATATAACTATGAAAAAAGTCTAGCAAAAGGGAAAACATTTGCACAGTGTAAACTTTAAATAAAAATGTAAATTACAATATTCTTTTTGTATTCCTACAGGTATGTGAAAAAGAATAAACAAGGTAAAAACTAGAAAGTAACTTGGATAACTGATTTAAAGATGTAAATAGATATTTTTGGTCTTGGAGCTTTTTTATTTAATACATATGCAATGAAAATAAAGTAATAAAAGTGATAAGGAGGAAATAAGTTTTTTTTATCAACTTCTAAGCTTTACAATTCAAATGTCATCTATGTCCAAACACAGGGTTATTTTTCCTTAAAAAATTATCAAAGGAAAAAAGGAAACTATTGTAAAACTGAATAATTCAAGAAAGAGGAAGACTTGGAAATAAGATGAAAAGTGAAAACATACTCAGAAAGATAGTTACAGGAAATCTTAGGATGCCACTTACAAACCACACACTGAGGGCAAAGAGTTCAGGATACAGCAGTGTGACTGAAAAAAGATATGTTGAGGACTATCACTGACCTAACTTCTTTTTCTTTTTTGGTACTGGGGATTGGACCCAGGATTACCACTGAGTTATATCCCCAAGTCCTTGTTTTTTTTTTTTTTTTGAGACAGGGTCTCACTAATCTGCTTAAGGTGTTGCTAATGTGCTAAAGCTGGCCTTGAATTTGCGATTCTCCTGCCTCAATCTCCCAAGTTGCTAGGATTACTAGTGTGTGCCACTGTGCCTGGCTGAACTTTTTAATGTGAAGACTACATGTATGGAATGTCCAAATTTGGCCCTGATATTCATATGAACTTGGCTTGTCTTGACAACAAGATGACAATGGTTCTACTCCTTACCATACTTTCTTCTGCTAATTGAACCGTAAACACCCATTTTATATACAGAGATGTTTAGCTTTGACATGCTGCTGTCATCCAGAAGTAGAACTTATTAAAAAAACTCACTTTTCATGGCCATATTTCTACAACCAATTCATTACCAATCTATAACTCTGCCTGGCTGCCTCAATTCAGATAAGGATACACATTCCAGACCCTGTTCAGGACTCCACCCTCTGACTTCTTCAGTAGAGAAGCTGAGTCAGACTATCACTCAAGAGGTTGAAAAATAAATAGGAATAAAAAAAGAGATTAACTTTCTATAGTTTCTTTCTAACCCGTTTTACTTGAATGATATTCAACAATTTTCATATTAGCTATTTTTTACAACTCTAAATGAGAAACATAAACTCCTTAAACTTAGAACCATGTTTATGTAGTTTCTATATTGTCTACAATTTCTAGAACAATGCTGAGCTGAAGCTACTCATTTCATAAAACTTTCATGACTGATCTTATAAGATAAATGATTATTTTATAACATTTTCTAAATCTGCCAGCGAAAGTAGTTGATTGGTAGAGCTCTTTCTGGTCTCCGTAATAATCCTTCCTTATCTGCAGTTTTCCTTCCTGTGGTCTCAATTTTCCATGGATAACTGTATTCCAAAAATATTAAATGGGAAATTTTATGAATATAAAATTATAAATTTTAAACTGTGTGCCCCTCTGAGTAGCATGATGAAATCCTGTGCCATTATGCTCTAGTGAGGTGTGAATCAACTCTTTGTCCAATGTATCCATATTTTATTTTTATATTTTTTTTTTAAAGAGAGGACAGTGAGAGACAGAAAGAATCAATTTTTATTGAGTTTTTCACAGGACTTTCGTTGCTCTGACACTTAGTTGTGCATGTGGGTGCTGGAGTTTGAACCTGTGCACTTGCATATGCCAGGCAAGTGCTGTAACCACTGAGCCACTGCTCCAGCCCTGTATCCATACTTTATATGCTACCTGCCCACCTGTTAAGTTTCTTGGTAGCCCTTGTGGTTATCAGATTAACTGTAATGGTATTATAGTACTTATGTTCAAGAAACTCTTATATGGTGGTTTAATGCTACATAGTGTCAGCATAATATCATCTCACATCATCACAAGAAGGGAGAGCTTAAAGAAAAAATATTTTGAGGAAGAGATCATATTCATATAACTTTATTACAATATACGGCCATAACTGTCCAATTTTATATTAGCTACTGTTGTTCATCTTTTACCATGTTTTAGATATAAGATTTTATCATAGGTATGGACACAATAGGAAAAACAGTATATATAGGGTTTGGTACTATCTACAACATCAGGCAACTGCTAGAGGGTCTTAGAATGAATCCTCTGAGGATATGAGGTACTACTAAGCCTGAAATAGACATTTATTAAAGATTTTAAGTGCATAACTTAGAGAATAAGGAGATATTCAGTAAATTTAAATTAAACTCCCACTGATATCTTTCTTTAGCAAGTTTGAGTTATCCAAATCTCAGATTCCCATAAGATAAACCTTTTAGCAATACAGGTCAATTTAGAGGGAGGAAGACAAGTAAACACTAAGTAGTAGTTGAGCTCTGGAAAGAAAAATAAGTCATAAAGGATTAAATAGTTCTAAGCTGAAAATGTTTGAAATCAGTCTAAATGAACAAAATAATAATGTTGTAAGAAAATTAAAAATTCCATTTAAATATCTGGTAATCTGATGAATTGCTTTCATCTTCCTGTTAGTCATTAAAGAATCAAGAGAAGTGCAGAATGACAGGATTTTAATTCATCAGTGTAGTATATGAAGCTCAAGAATAAGAGAATCATATAAACAGTAGGAATATATTAGAAATAAACTTTAAATATTCTGTCATACAGGTTAAATATCAAAATATTTGAGACCAGAAGTGTTTTAGACTTCGGACTTTTTCATATTTTGGAATACTTGCACACATATATATAATGAGATATCTTAGGGATGGGACCCAGATATAAACATGAAATTCATTTATGTCTGAAATACACCTTATGTAATATAGCCTGAAAGTAATTTCACACAATATTTTTAGTGCACCTGCCTTTTGATTACGACCTGTCACATGAGGTCAATTGTGGAATTTTTCACTTATAGTGTCTTGACAGTAGTCAAAAAGTTTAGAATTTCAGAGATTTTGCATTTTTGGATTAGGGATGCTTAACCTATACTAAAAAAAAGGGCACCCTAAGCACACCTTAATAAAAGATACAATAGATTAGCATTCTATATTTTATTTTTCAATTTAAATTGAGGTTTTCAGAATAACAGAAACTTCTTGGCAGTCAGTTGCCAAATTATATAAATGGACATTCCCAGCACCAAACATTATTAGAATATACTAACTTTAGAAGTTTTAAGTAGTCCAAGAAAAGGGAGGGAGGCAAATGAGAGAGAACAAGACAAGTAAAGCTTTCTCTATTATACACCTATCAAAATTGAGGAGTAATGTCCAGATGCTCCAAGGTCAACTTATTTGGCCTCTTTAAAGCATCATAAACCACTTGCTTCTTGTAGAAAAATGGTCCTCCCCTTGGCTTCCAAAATATCAATCACCCCATCACCTACTCTATCTGGTTTTCTTTCAAGCTTTGTGGACAGCTCTGCTCTTTATTACATTCTAACAGCAATTTACTTAATTTCTCACTCTTAGAAATTTAGGGTGGTTCTAATTTTTAGTTAGAAAAAACAAATAGAACACAAAGAAAATCAACATCAACAACACATTAAGTATCCTTAGAACTAAGCCTTTCCTATATTCATGACTGCTTATAAAGGATAAATCCTAGAAATGTAATTATTGCACCAAAATTATGCAAAACTTAATGGTATCCTCTACAAAGATTTAGACTACCAGTGCTAGATAATGACATTTAAATGTCTATAAATTTGACAGGGAAAAACTGTTTTGTACTTTTCTTTCTTGAAGCACTTGTGATAATACATTTTTCAGAATTTATTGAACATTTCTTTTTCTTCTGTGAATTATCTGGTTCACATCATTTGTTATATATTTTACTTTTGGGCCCACTTTTTAATTTTATTGTTAAGGATTCTCAATATATCAAGATTTTTTGTTATTCTGTTTCATATGTGCAGTAGGCAGAATTCTAGATGGCTTTATGACCTTTGCCTTTGGCATTGCTCCCGTGATTTTTGTTGTTATATAGCAAAAGGGGATTCCAGCTATAATCAAGGTTACTTTCAATTGATCTTAAGATAGGAAAATTATCTAGGTGAGTCTAATCTCATAACATGAGACTTTTACAGTGTTTTCTCTGGTTTGTAGCAGAAGAGAAAGTTGGAGAGATTCAAATCACAAGGACTTGGCCTACTGTCACTAGCTTTGAAGATGTACAAGGAACGGAGAGCAGTCTCTATGAGGTAAGAATTATCTCTGGATAACAGCCAGCAAGGAAACAGGGACCTTGATCCTACAACTTCAAGAAACTAAATTCTGCTCACAACTTCAAAACACTTGAAAGCTGAGTCTGACCTCAAGACTCCAGATAAGAGCCTAGCCCAGTCCAAAGCTTGACTTTTGGCTTACTTAATCCTAAAAAGCAAACCAAGCTGAACCTACTGTAACCACTAAATAACAAATGGGTATGATTTTAAGCAACAAGGTTCACAATAATAGAAGATGGCAACAGGACTAATATAATGTTAAAATATTTTTTGTTTATTCTCTTGTAGTCCTGTGATTTTATAAGACAAGTAATCTTATGATATAGATCTTTCTCAAACTTACATGATTACATAAATAATTTTATACATTACATGCTACAGTTTCACATTGTACACTATGAATAATTGTAGGATTTTTTCCCATAAAAATGAAGTTAAGTGTAAAGATAGAACTTAAGGCTATTAAAATAAAATGAAACCATTTTCTTATGAATTAGCAAAGATTTAATGACTCATATACTTAGCAAGGAAAAAAACATAAAAATAAAATATAAGTGTAGGGAACAGATAACTCACAACTGAAAAGGCAGGTTGGGATTTATTATAGTACTTACTTTGTCATTAAGCCTGGAGAAATCAGTGTATCTTCTGAAAACTACCCAACTCTCTTCTGGGTTTTTCTTTACCAGTATTTTATACACCTACAGAAAGAGCAAGTGAGAAAGAAAGAAATATTAAAAAGTAAAGGTATTCAAACTAAATATATTAAAAATTTGTATCTGATAACCCAAGCTGTAACAATTATTATCTAAAAACTATGAGAAATCCTTTAGATAGTCAAATGTACAGATGATCAATGGAAGCACCAAAGCCAAAGCTTTTCCTTAAGAAAGATCAGTATGACAAACTTGAGACAAAATTTTTGGTGCACACTAATAATAATGAATTTGCCAGCTCCCAAAATGCCAAAATTGATAACCAATCATGCACTTTTGTCTTATACAACTAATTTAATTCTTAAACACAATTATCAAGCTAACTATTCAAATAAGTTCTATATTGTTCCAATCATCAAGGCTGATACATAAGCATGTATTGAACAAACCTACATTAAGTTTATAAAATTGTACGTAATTGTAATTATGTAAAATTATCTAGGATATTGAATCAAAACATGATTTAATCAACATGTTTTAAAAAGAACATAACAGGGCTGGAGCAGTGGTTTGGCAGTTCCTGCGCTTGCCTGGCATGCACAAATATGCAACTTTGAACCCCAGCACCACATACACAACAAAGTGTTGGAGGAACCAAAGCCACATAAAAAATTAAACTGTTAAAAAAATAATAAGAAAAATGTATATTCTCGTCTAAAAAATATAATTTTAAATTTATCATGAGGGAGTATTATTTATGAGAGAATCATAGAGAAACATCTAGTAGTTTTTGGTACTGCAGGCTGCGTTAAGCTAACATATAGGTACTCAAACTATTTATTGAATGAGTTAAACTCATTAATAAGAGTAATTTCTTTTATTGAAATCAGTTGTGCAATAATTCTCTGGTGTCATGCTTTAATCACATATGGATATTGAGCACTTGAAATGGGCTTAGTCTGAACTGGCACGTACTGAGTGCAAATTACATACCACATTTCTTTGGGTTTTGTTTTTTTTTTTGGTACAAGGGAATTGAACCCCAGGTATGCTTAATCACTGAGCTACATCTTGCTAAGCTGCTTAGGGCCATGCTGAGTTTCTGACGCTGGCTTTGAATTTGCGATCCTCCTGCCTCAGTCTCCCAAGCTGCTGGGATTATTTAATAGGTGTACACCACCACGCCCAGCTACACACTAGATTTCTAAGACTTAGTGTGAAAAAAGATGTAAACATTTTTAGTGAAATTGTTTTATATTGATTACATATTGAAGTGATAATATTTTGAGGCATATTAGATTGAAAAAATATCTTTTTAAAAATAAATTTTCCTGGGGCTGGAGCAGTGGTTCAGTGGTTACAGTGCTTGTCCAGCATGTGCAACTACGCTAGTTTGGAACCAAGTACCACATAAACAGCAAAGTCTCGGAGCAAGGAAAGTGATGTGAAAAACCAAATAAAAATTTTTTTTCTTTCTCACTGCCCCCCTCGCTCTTATTATTTTTTTTTAAAGAGAGAAGGAAGGAGAGACAGAGACAGAAAGAGTCAATTTTTATTGAGTTTTTCACATGGCTTTCATTGCTCTGACACTTAGCTGCATATGTGGGTGCTGGAGTTTGAACCCGTGTACTGGCGCATGCCAGGCAAGCGCCGTAACCGCTGAGCCAATGCTCCAGCCTCCCCTTAAATAAATAAATTTTCCTGTTTCTTTTTAGTTTTTAACTCCTTTATTAGAACATCTAAAATTACAAATGTGATTTTCAAGTGTGGTTCCCATCATACATCTACCAGCCCATGCTCCTCTAGAGACAAGTCTTTATTTAAGGACTGCAAATTGTTCTTACAGTTTGATTCCCCCCCGCCATACAGATATATTTCTTTTTCAGCTTTTAAGTGGAAAATCAGCAAGGGTTAAGGATAAATCCTTTAGCTTTGAAGAAATTTGTCTTTGTAACATATAAGGGTAGTAGGGAATAAGATTACTTGGATACCCTTTAAGTCTATAGAAACTCCTGACCTAAGATGTCACAATGATGATACTAAAGAAACATTATTTTTAGTCAATCATTAAAACAAGAGAAAAATTCAATTTTTTTTCTTGCAGTGCACATCCCCAGTTCCAGTTCAGTTTATGAAAAACTAATGAATGATAAAAATCAACTTCATATGATAATTATGTTTAGTTACAAATAATCCATATGAATTTAATTTTCTGTTTTAGAAAACACTGCCCTGCCTTTCAAATAAGGTATTCCCCACTGTGACTCCTGAACACTCCCATTCTCTAAGAAAGATATAGACTTTTGAGTTTTCTTTTCTAGAAAATACTTTCTACTTGTTTAAGTAGCTCTTTCAATGAAAACTTCATGTACAGTACTAACCATTCCCTTCTCTGTTCTAAAACCAGTTATTGTCACTACCCTATTTCAAACTCTGCATACTACTTTGTACTACCTTTTCATGTAGTCGTTTGTATTTTTAAGTGAATTATAACATGCAGATGCACACAATGAATCATAAAATATATACAGGAAAGTATACAAACCATAAACACAACTGCATGTATTTTCAAACTGAATGCAACTATGTAACTAGTCTCAAGAGCAAAAAAACTTTATCAACTGAAGAAGCCCTCAGTGCCTTTTTCCAATCCTAATCACCAATCATTCCAATTACTTCCTGTTTTTAAACACCGTTTAAACACCTGACACTCTACATATTACCAGATCTCAACAGTTAGTCCTATTCTGCCTTCAGTTAAAAGATTACTTAAAAGGTACAGTTCTAGTCAGGTGCCTACCTATAATCCCAGTAACTTGGGAGGCTGAAGCAGGACAGCAAGTTCCCCAGACCACCCTCAGCAATTTAGTGAGACCCTCTCTCAAAACAAACAAAACAAAACAAACAAAAACTAAAAGATGTAGGGATGTAGCATCTCTGGGTTCAATCCCTAGGAAAAAAAGGGAACTGTTTTTGGAAAAAATTATTTTGTAAATCTAAGGCTTCCAAGTTTGTTATCTCCAACTCAGGCCTCTCCCCTAAATGCAATTTACATATATGCATACAAAGAGCTGGGGATATGGCTCTGTGGTAGAGCCCTCACCCAGCATGCACAAGACCCTAGGTACAATTCACAGCATCACAATGCCAAAAAATAAACACATAAATAAATTTAAAAAAACTACCCACTAAAAAACACCTTTTCATAAGACTGCCATTTTACGTACAGTGAAATCCAAAGTCCTTATAACAGCTTACACAATGTAGGTAATCCATGTTACACTCCCTTGCCTTTCCCTGTTATCTCACTTCCTTTATCTTTCCCTTGTTTACTCTGCTGTTGGCCACAAGGGTCTCTGTAGTTGTGTTATCTATGTGGAAAGCTCTTTCCCCAAAGAGTCTCCTTGCTTTTTCCCTGTTAGTGATAATATCTTTTCTGTGAGGCCATGAATGACAACTGTATATAAATCCAAACCTCAAGTTCAGGGAAATTCCCTCTCTTTTCTCTTGTGTTTCTCTATAAAGCACTTAACACCAAGTGACATCCAAGCAGTTTTTTAATTTACTTATCAATTACTCATCCACTACTACCAGGAACAGTATCTGATACATAAAAGGTAATCAAAATATGTTGAGCTAAGGTATAAATGAATATGACTAATTTCTCTGTTACTTACATCTTCCTCTATAGTGTCATGAAAGACTTTATTTAAAAAAGACTTTATATGCCACTGTGTTAAATTTGGTTGCAAATTTGCATTTTCACACATATCCCTGTTTACAATTTGGGCTGGTATTAACAACCTATCAAAAATTGGACACCTTATGAATAACAGAAACTATTTCTTATAGTTCTAGAGCACAGCCTGGGAAGTCCAAGATCCCAGAAGCTATCAAATTTGGTGCCTGGCAAGGACCCTCTCTCTGGTTTAGAGATGGGGCCTTATAGCTGCATCCTGTGGAAAACACAGAGGACACACAAGGCAGCTCTCTGGGGCCTCTTATAATGGTACTAAACCTATTCATGAGTACTCTGCCCTCATGATCTGATCACTTCCCAAAGGCTCTCTTCTTAATACTATCATCTTGCATGTTAGAGTTTCAACACACGAATTTTGGGAGGCATAGACATTTATACCACAGCATCACCTCAATGAATGCTCATTGTTTTATAAGGAAAGGAGGTCAATGTAAACAAATGAATTATTATAATTTCTAAAAAAGCCTTCGAAAGATGGTTCCAGGCAGATTTCCCATCATATCAAAAGTCTTATAATTCTGAAGAGTATCTTCTTAATTATGTCAACATTATGTCAACATCCTAGATACCCTCCCAAACTACTTACATAAAAATTTTACTGCAAGAAAATAAAAAAAACCTCAAAAAAACAATTTTGATCTTATAAGTGAGTTTAGCAAGATTGACGGACACATAAACTTACACAGGTCCATATACACAAACATGAGAGGTCAAAATATACAAATTGGTAACAAAAGAACTCTATCAAGAGCCATTAAACA
>PVKS010036590.1:0-19244 GCA_004027875.1 Aplodontia rufa
CCTGTCCAGTTTGTCCAGCACCATTTGTTGAATAAGCAATCTTTCCCCCCATGTTATATTTTGACTCGCTTTGTGAAAGATCAGATATTTAGAGATTTGTGGGTTTGTCTCAAAGTTTTATATTCTATTCTGTTGCTCTTGATTCCTATTTTGATACCAGTATCATGCTGTTTTTGTTACTACAGCTCTATAGTATAGTTTTAGATCTGGCATTGCAAATACACCTCTTTCAACTTTCTTGCTTAGCAGAATTTGGTTATTCAGGATTTCTTATTTTTCCAAATGAATTTGAGAAATGCTTTTTCTATATCTGTAAAGAACAGCATTGGTAACTTGATGGGGATTCCATTGAATCTATATAGTGTTTTTGGAAGAATGGCCATTTTAATTATATTAATTATGCTTAACCAAAAACATGGAACATCTTTCCATCTTCTCAGGTCTTCTCTGATTTCTTTCTCCAACGTTCTATAATTTTCATTGTAGATGTCTTTTACTTCCCTTGTTAGGTTAATTTCCAAGATTTTATTCTTTTTGAAGATACTATGAATGGGACTGATTTAGTATGGTAATATCTTAAGATTTATATATTCTATTGTATGTAAATTTTACCTTTAAAAAGCAATAATCACAAAATCTTAATTCATAATTACTGTTTCCCAAGACATGGTGGAACTTTGTCTCTTGTCTTCAGCAATCAGAATATTGTTCCTAACACAGGCACAACTCCTGTTCTTACTGAGAATGGAAGTTTTGGGCATGTTTCAGTAAACTGCTAATTTCTCATGGACTGTGTTGTAACAGTAGTCACTTTTGCCAAATTCCAAATGGTCATTTATAGGACTACACTATATGTGAAGAAATAATATACTGAATCTGACATTTAGCTAAAATATACTTGTCAGCAAGCATCACACAGAATTTTATGAATACAAATTTTAAGTATTATTTCCTTTGTTAGAGATAGAAAAAAATGCTACCTGAATGTAAGCATTTTCTAACATTTAAACCATTACCGCTGAAGTTTTCCATTAAAGAAATTGTTGGCAAACTGATTTGACAAGAGTTTATTTTTTGTTAAAATAGGTTTGTTTTATATTTTGAAATTATTTATTATTTAATATTATGATTATTATCCCCAGTCTTTCCAAATAGAACATTGCAGACATAAGGACTTGTCATATGCAAATTGGTGTCTACTGATCAAATAGATATGGCAGTTGTACATAACATGCCAATAGTGTCATGACATTGTTTCCAATATGTCAAATATACAACTTTTTGATGCCCATTCTAGTATATTTTGTGTGTCATATAAACTTCCACAAGATTTATGAATGTTTTGATTTACTACATATAATGTAGCTTTAAATAAAAATTTTATTTATTAGAAATGGTCACATTACAAATTGTCACATGTTTATCAAAATAATCGTGACACCATTACTGCATTATTTGAAACTTAAGTGGATCTAATTTTTAAAAGCCTTTTCCATTTAATGGGGCAATATTGTGTAATCACACTTAATCTGTAACATATCTACACAAATGAGTAAGTCACAGAGCATCGCCTATGAGCCCTTCTCCTGAAAAGATGTTGAAGTCAACTGTCACATTCTTAATTATAAGTTCAAAGGTAATTCACTCAAATTTTCCATCACACAGTTTAAAGATTTTCATAATTTAATATGAAAAAAACCATATCCTACGGAACGGTGACTGGTGTATAGGTTAATCACAACAGCAACCTCTTGTGAATGAGAAAGATTACAAAGTCATCTGGTTTTTAACAGAGAACATTAGTGTACTGATTCAGAAGAAATGTGAATCCAATGATATCTCTCAAAATTTAATAATCATGTAAAACCCAATGGTATGTAAAATGAGAAATAAAATTGACAAAATAGATTATCACATTCAGGTTCAAATACTATTTAAGAAATAATTTGTTAGGTTTTATTGCCACGGTAATACAAGAAAGTAGTTTTTAGGTGCAAGTTTTGGCACAGAGCTAACCAGTACCATGGAAGTGTATTGGACTCCATATATTTCTCCCAGTGTTTAAAACTCAACAGAAACCTGAATGAGTCAAAAGAGAAAACAAAAATATTTGGTTATATAAAACTTTAGATAGATAAGCACAGTAATTGAAGAATATCTGGAGACCAGGAGACCTGTTGCTTCAGCTAATATTACTTCTCCCATGGACTGTATCAGTTCTGGAGAGTCTTTTAGATCTGTATCCTGGTTGCCTTGCTTGGGTACAGATTAGCTGATAGGGACGTTTGGGAATATCCTGTGATAGAAAAGACTCATACTCCTGATACGGTACCTGAATGTGCCTGAGAGCAGACCAATCCAAACAGCCTTACCGAACAGTAACATCCTGCCTATATTAAGAGGATTGGGAAAACAAGTGAACAAATAGGAAATGATATGTGTGTCTTATTTCGAGGGGTATGCTAATCTTTTCCCATGATATCACTATGTAAGTTAAATTTAAGATGGTAATCATAATTTAAAACTCTAGTAAATGAGCCTGAATTCTTACAATTTCATTTGAATGTATGGGTCCTCGCCTTTGTTCATAAGCCAAAGTAAGCATGAGAGTTTCTTGCTGTGCCAATTTTCTAGTAAATGAATGTTTTATCTTTTCTTTTAACTTTAAAACTGTATTCTAACAATGTATATAAACCCCAGATTTATTATATAAACACTTAAAAATATTAAAGCAATATACTGCACATATATAAGTTAGAAAGAGTCTTGTATTTTACTTATACTCTTCTGAGATTAACAGAATGCAAAAGGACACTGGGCATTTCAGTGTGACTTGCAAAAATACTACAGTAAGGTCTCGTTTGATTTCATTTGTCTAATTCAGCATTTGCTGTAGTTCAGCCTCATTTTAGGCTAACATCTCTATGAGTTCTATAAGAAAGGTGTTTGTTCATCAAATTAGTAGTATACATAAAGTAAAAGACTATTTCAAACTACTTAAGATAATAACTGTTTTGAGTTCTTAAAGCACTTTTGAAGTCCTTGTTTGCTGTCAAATAATTGAAATGTTAATCTTAAAAAGTTCTTAGCTACGCAGTAAAATAATTCTCCTGAGGGAATCTGCTAAGTAAGGGTTTATCTCAAGATTTATAATATCAATTTAATAGCATTAGTTAAAAATTGTATTTTTAAAAAATCTGTAACTCTGTATTTATACCAACTAAAAATGAATTTTCTCCAATTTTGAAATTAATTCTTCATCATATGTCAAAATCAACTTATGTGCATACACATATTTTGGTATATTTAAATGTATAGATTGACTGACATAGTTTCTTGACCTTGGTGTCTTATAGTATTACACTATAGGATATGAAAGTTATGACATTAAACCACACTTATTAAAAAATGCAAAAATATTGTCAAAGACATTTTAGTTTCAAGTATAAAATATTACTCTTTGTTTTTCTCTGTGAAGAGGAAGATAAGCAAAAACCTGTAACTAATCATTAAAAAGCAATAATAACACAGCGATAGCAACATGTCACATCTAGTTGAAATAGGAAAAAAGAAAAAATCACTAATAAATAACACTTTGAAAATCACTAATACATTATGACTTTGAAAGATTTCCAATTATTTTGAGTAGTTATGTGTTTTATGTATTATGAATATATATTAAAATAAATTGAAGAAAATTATATGTGATCACAAAAGTACCTTTGATTGAATCATGGTAAGTGAGAGGATGGGCTGGGAAATGAGGAAAGAATCCTAGATCCAGCTTGGATACTTTGTAGCTTCCTTTCTATAAAGTTAATACTTAGTATTGCAAAGGTGTCATCAATCATAATCATCATCTGAAATTATAGCAAGCATAGTTTCTCCCTCAAGAACTGATATAAAAGATGATTTTACTAATAAATCCTTTGCTGCATTTTTTTATGCTCACAGCTTGAAATTTATAGTCTATACATACTGAATTGTGCTATGCATTCTACAAATGCATCAGATATTCTTCCGGAATAAGGTGTGACTAGATGTGTAACAGATTTTTCTATACTAATAGAACACATATTTTGATATTATGTTACCTTTTATTTTCTTATATTGCTTCTAAAACCTGCACTTACTAAAGGAAAATCAATAAGAAATTTTTTAAAAATTCTACTTATTATTGTGTCATATATGTGTAACATAGCTTAACATAAAAACTTATCATACTGGGGCTGGAGTGGTGTTTCTGCAGGTTCGCTGCTTGCCTGGCAAGCACGAGGACCCCGTTCAAACCCCAGAACCACGTACACAACTAAGTGTTGGAAAAACTAAATAAAGTTGTTGCTCTCTTTCTCTGTCTCTCTCACTGTCCCTCTCTCTTAAAAAAAACTTATCATGCATAATATGTATTTATATACTTTCAACAGAAGATGAGTCAATTTCACAAAAATTATGTGGCTCAGCTAAGTTCATAAACTAACCAACAACAGACTTTGGACTCATTCGGAATTCTTTTAATTTGTAAATTTTTGTCCTTTCAGTACCTTACAAGTCTAAAATGAAAGCAAACTCCCTGTAGTCCTGTCAGATAAGACATGGGCTAATAAATTGAAATGGGGAGGGGTATAGAAATGAGAAAAATAGGAAAAATCATTTTTAATGAAAGTTCTGTATGAGTTTCTTATTGATCCTTTACAGATATGATTTGAGTGAAGTCTACAAAGAGGCAAGAACTTTGACAGATATTTTTGGAAGAGAATATTCAAAATAAGGGAATCAACAGTAGAAAAAATTTAGACAAGGTTATGAAAATTCAATTTAGTTGAAGATAGAACAATAAGATTTTGGCATTTGAAGAGTTGAAGACAAAAGACTTGGCATTTAAATACAGGATAATGATTAGTGGAATTAATTTCAGTTACATTTATACTGGAAATAACTTTAATATAAGCTAGGCAGCCAGCCTGTGAGAGGCCAAAGAAGAAGCCCTATCTCCCCTTCAGTGAAAATAACTGAAAATGTTATTCATGTTTTGTAAATAATTGTTGCAAATATGAAGGAACGTTGCTCAGAAAGATGCAGAAGCCAAGAAGAGTAGCATCTCACATAAGTTCAGATTCCAAGAGAGTTTTCCTGTAGGAGATGTTCCCTGAAATGCAGGAGACCAATCACAGAAGTTGAGTCCAATCAGCCAGACAAAGGAACAAGAATTACCAGGCTTAAAATGTTGGTCACCAAACATGCTGGAAAGAGTGTCTTGAGGTCTCCCATGATGCATCTTCAAGTTAGTACCCAGAACCTGTGATCAGGACAACAAAGACTCTTTTCATTAGCATTTGCAATCAAGAGTCTTATGCCTTAAATTGTGTTTTCTGAACATCCCTTCTTTGTGGTTATTTATTCATGGCTACAAAAATATCTCCTTTTTTGAGAGAGTATTAATTTTATTTATCTTTCTTTCTGGTTTTTGTTTTTTCAACACTTCGTTGTGTATGTGGTGCAGGTCTTTGAACCTGTGTTCTTGTGCCTGCTAGGCAAGCACTCTAACCACTGAGCAACTACTCCAGCCTCCCAAAATTTCTCTTCTTGAAGGACTATCAGACTTGGAAAGGGATGGTGAGAGTACATACAGGGGAGGGACAGAGAGGGGAGAAGGGAGAATGGATATAATCAATGCACTGTATTTACATATAGGGAACTGGTATGGTAAAACCAATTCATTTGTGCAACTAATATGTGTGAAAAAAATAAAAAATGGCATATATGTAATGTAACAATATGTGAATACCAAGTGTTCACCGAAATATTTAATGAGTTAATTTATGAATAAGTCTTTATAATATTTATAAAAGCAAATAAAGAAACAGGGTTTATTTGACAAAAATGAATCTCTCTTCTCACCGACTCTTTTCTCTTGCTCTTTCTCCCAACATAAATTCTTCCTCAAAGCTCCTTTTTTATCTCCATTTCCTTCTTATTGTCTGTGGATTATTTGCTTGACCCAGATTGACAGTGCTGCAACCCTTCTTCTGGTGATTTTAAAAGACTCTTTAAACATGGGAATCTATGTAATTCACAAAAAGGAAAAACAAAGTTATTGCAAGCAATTCATCATATAAATAAATTGCTTCAAAGCGCACACATCCTCAAATGTGAATTAGCATATATGGTATCTCTTATTTCTGAGAGCATGCCAATTTATTCATTTAGAGGGAAAGTAGGTATCTCAATGTAAAGGAAGAGACTTAGAAACTAAAGATCATTTTAGAATAAGATGAACAGAAATGATAATAATCTTCATACAGTTTTTGATCTAGATAAATCAATTTTCAACTGAAATACTCTAAATCAGAGGAGTGAAGGAAAATAGTTAAGTGACCCTAATCTATTCCCTGGAATTTCATAAATAGCTATCATGAAGAAAAAATGGGACAGGAGGTAGCTAAGTCTAGGGCAAATCTGAGATAGTTGGGGTAGTCACTGAGGACTTAGGAAATTGTACTGCACAGGAAGAAGGAACCTGTCAGCAGGTGAGTCGAGCTTCAGTAGCTCAAGTTAGCAGGGCAGGAGTCAGCAGGCCTGCATCCTTCCTCAGAAAATAATATTCTGACCCCATCAATTCCTAACAGAGGAGAAGTCAATTCCTGCCTCAGTTGGTTCCATCCCTTCTATCTGTCAGAGGAGTCAGTTTGTGCCATGATTAGAGCAGCTCCAGGGATCCAGTGTCCATCAGTTACTATATCCTAACCCACTGGTAAGGAAGCTTGAATACTGAAATTTTTTAGGAGATGAGAAAAGGCACTTTACCTCCAAATTGTTATATGTCTTAACTCAAAATGTCACCAAATTACTATTTATTTGGGTTTAAAATGGAGCTATTATATCATACATTTCTTAGTAGAAATTGCAGGCTACCTGAAGGCGACTGCTCATTTCGTTTTGTGCCACCTGTCCTTCAGTTAATATTTTACCACTGCCAGAGTTTTTTTTTCGTATCTTTAGCAGACTAAACACCCTCTTTTAAAACCACCTCTCTATATATTTTCTGCCTGGCATTTTCTTTCTCTGCTTATTTTCCTGACAAGCTCTTCATTCATTAAAGTCAAATGAGCTGCACTTCCGATGAATTCTTCCCCCTTTGCCCTGGGAAATAACTGGCATCAATCTTCCTATACTGCCCTCACTTTATTAGCAACTACCTTATTGAAATTATTATGTTTTATTTTTCTAGAATAGCTAAGACAAAATGATCTCTCATTTCTTGCTATTTTACATATATTTTAGTACTTATCACAGTATGTCTAGATTTGAAATTATTTCTAGTTTTCTTTCACACTTTCAATAGCAAGCACTCTAATCTTTTAATAAATTCAATTACATTGGGTTTGGTAAAGGCTCATTGAGCATTTGACAACTGAAAATAATTATCCCTATATATAATGATATCTGAGTCTCATATTTTAAAATGTAATTGATTTGCATATGTAGATAATGCTCAAAATTGAATTAAAATGTTTAACTCACCTCAATTTCTTTAGTAGCATTTTGTTATAATCATGTAGTTTCTTATTAAATCACAAGTTAGTAAAGCAATTCAGAAAATGGTCATATCATTAGAACTGATTTCAAAATTTAACTTTTTGATTTTCAGAACTTTATTAACCTCTCTAAGCCCTCGTTACTCCAACTGTTAACTTATTGCTGTTTCTACTGATTAAATTAACATGATGCAAAATCACTCTAAGGAATGAAGAAAAAAGTATATGTTCAGTAAATGATAGCCACCAACACTGTGTTGCTGCACACTTTATAAAAAATATTTGTCCACCACCTGTAAGTACCTCTAATAAATTGATAATATCTCTTTGCTCTTGGATCCTTTCCATCCAATATAATATGGTTCAAAATAAATTTTAGGATGAAGACATGGGCAGACTGACAATGTAAAAGTTAGAATTTGATATAGAATATATTTAATTTCAAAAGACATGTATGGGGAAAATGTACAGTATCTTTATGATATTGTTATAATAAATATATACCAGTTCCATTTTGAGGAACTCAGTAAAGACTTCTGGAGCTGTGATGAAGAATCCAGCAGAGGGGGGCACACAGATAACTCTAGGAGATGAAGGAAGGCAACAGTTTATTCTTTCTCTTGACTTCCAACATATTACCCATTAAATTAAATTCTCAGTTGTGAGATTTTCATACTAGTTATGAAGGGGGAAATAATGCTGCCAATTAATCTCCTTTCCTTAATGTCAAGCAGGCTTTCCGCACGGGCTAAGCATCATCCACACTGTATATATATGGATGACAATCAACGTGAAGATAGTGATTTTTCCTCTGTGACTTGCTTGCTGTGGTACTGAGATTTCATTTAGTACTTTCTGTATTTGGATCTTAAGTGTCCTCCAAAGACCCAGGTGTTAAGGACTTAGTCCCAAGGCACAGTGCTGTTGGGAGATATCAGAGCCTTTAGGAGATGGGGCCTAATGGGAGATCTTCAGTTCTCTGGGGGTGCATTCTTTAAGGGCATTGTAGGACCCTAGACCTTTCCTCTTCTTCCCTTTTACTTTCCAAACATGAGATGAGTGGTTTTGATCTACAACACTCTCCCTGCCTTGATATATTATCTCTCCATACGCTCAAAGCAATGAAGATGACTGATTGTGGACTTGAACCTCCAAACCACAAGACAAACTTTTTCTCTTTGTAAGTTGGTTTATCTCAGGTATATGTTATAATAACAGAAAGCTGATTAACACTTTTCTAGCAAAAAAAAATCAAGTATATCAAAATGATTGAGTTAATATGATATTCACACAGATTAGTTCTGTAGTCCATAGTAAGTTTCAATAATTAAAGTGAGGAAGAGACAATTTCTCTCTCATATTATCAATATCTGCTAACTTTTTTACCCAGTGAATTTAGTCATTTATTTTAAAGCAGTCATGATGCATGAAACACATGTACACAGATCATATGTGTGTGTGTGTGTGTGTGTGTGTATTCTTGTAATGTCATCAGGAACTTAGTTTAAGTATTAAGCTTTACTTTGAATACCTTCTAAGCACCTAGCAAAGAAAATTATTCAGAGCAAATGGACAATGTTTTAATGCAAGAGTCACAAAAATTTAATTGGAATCAAGTGGTTAGATTGTCAATAATTTGTTAAATATAGGAACAGAGAAATTCTAGAGCTAGGGTTCACTGGGGTTACACCACATTTGTGCAATGTCAATGACAGACATGAATTATTATTAGTAAAAAATTGTGTTTAAATAATACTAACTTTTCCAAGGAAAAATTAGTTCTCACATTCATTATTCTAATTCCTGAACTTTATCAAAGTATGCAAAGATAAGTTTATACAAGAATTCACAAAAGTAACTTCAAATTTGATGTTTCAGAACCTTTGACTTAGATTGATGTGCAGGAAGATTATTGGGAATGTTCTCAGAAGCAAGTTTGCACAGGAGTTGGACATTGACTTTGGCACAACAATATTCTCAACTAATTTCATAAAAATAATTAAACATTTCCTTGAATTAAGGTAAGCTAATTGTCATTTGTATCATCTTGCATGAGTATTCTCTCTACATGTAGAGATAAGAAATATTTAGCCTGGAAAGAAGGTGTATTTTAGACCAAAGAAAATTACCATGAAAGGATTTACTTATGTGCTCTCATTAACCAGTAGTCACTGCATTGGATATATGAGTGTTTTAGTACTGCAGGGGAATCCAGGTATAACACAATGACCCACTACAGCCACAGTACCATTAGAATCTACTTGTATAATATAAGTTTAATATTTTCGTGGCAAGAATTTCCATTCATTTTAGTTTATCTCTTTTTCTAGAGAAACAAAAATAATGTTAGAAAAACTAGAATCCTCACTATATAGCTGATTTCCAAGACCGCAACTGAAATTAATTATCTCTATTCTGTCATATCAGTTCTAAATTCATCTGAACCTAGGCTACCACCTCTGCTCATCTGAGAGGGTTACTTGGTGAAGTGACCCAGACTCTCATCTCTGTGGTGTCTGAGCCCATCGTCACCAATCACTTCTCATGCAGTGATTTAAACTTTGAATTATGGCTTCATTGATTTAAAATTTAAAATGGTCAAGTGAGTACTAACAGATGCTACAGAAGCTGGCCTGGATGAGTGTTGTGCTGGTAAATGTGCAACAACCAGCTCCTTGGAAACAAAAGAAAATACAAGCTTTGAAGTATTTTCTGTTTTTTTTTTTTTTGAAGTGAGATATTCCATTTGAGGCTTATTTAAAATTACCAACATATTGCAAATGAATGAAGACTAGGGAAGAAATGTACATAACAGGCCCTGCAGTGCAAGTTTGAGAGCTTATATCAATACAGCACTGCCAAGATATTCTATATGCCTAGCATATGGCCCCTGTCCTGCTGTGTAATAGCAGCTATTCTTCCTCTTCATGCTCAGAGCCATTAACCTGCCAGGATGATGTCTTCTTTCCTTTCCTGCTGGTCTCTTGACAAAATGCCCAGATATTTGATATTTGGATGAAAAGTATAGATTAAAGTTTGATTCTTTCTCTGTTGGCTAGGGGAAGAAAACCTCCTCTGAGAACCAAAGACTTTATATCTTCTTACCCAAAAATTCAAAGAAAAGAAACCAAACTCCATGAATGCATCACAAGAAATGATAGTAAGCATAATCTCTCCACTACCATCTTTCAGTTATTTTACGTATGAGTTCTGTAAGTAGAGAAACATAACCACTGAGGATGGTATGGTAGCTGCTGTTCTCAAGAATCTTCTTCAAGCTGGTCCACAGGAATGTCTCACAGGTGCTTCTCAGAAGTGTGGTATGGGGTAAAAGTAAATTTCATGATCATGCATGCGACACCATACCTCCCCGTTAAAAAAGAATCACTTTGGTCTATAGTAATGCTATGTTACAGCTCTTGCAGGAGGCGTAAATATACTCCTGGCTTTCAGACTGTGGCACTGTCAGAACTGTGGAACTGTGGGAAGGAAATCCAACTCCACACCTAGAATGTGCATTAACTTCTGTCTGAGTTACTCACTGTCCCTTTCAGAGTGGAAAGGACCCAGTATATTTAATGCATTATCAATTGTCATCACGGCTTCTTTGAGGAGATGAAATGAAGACTATTTATCTTTGCTGTGGGTAAGTTTGACATTAGTAGCACCAGTTAGATCAGACTAGGTGGTTAGGTTCATATGTAGCCTCTGCTTCCAGTTCCAAAACCACTACATCTGTGAACCTATGAACCAGCCTGGGGTGTCAACAAAAGATGGCCGAGGCCAGCTGACTGAGTCATTGTGCTTACTTGGTTGTTTTGTGTCTTTTCTGTCATAAATGCTCTCAGGTAGATGATAGTGATAAAAAAAATTTCATATTTTGTTGAAAGAAAAGAGAGTTAAGCTCCTTTTAACACACCCACAGGCACTATCATTTAGAAGCATTTCCCCTTATTAAGCATATTAAATAAATCCATATCACAAATTAAAAACAACTTCACTAGGAATATTAAATTTTTTATGTCTTTGCTTCTGAAATTATTTGACTATATTTATATTCACAGGTTTGTTTTGTCAACAGTTTGAATATTTAGAAATTTTCTCAAAATAGAAGCAATAATATTAAATTTGTTTTTAAGTGTAATGATATGCTTTAAAACTAAAGAAGTTACTTTTTGTAGATATTTTATAATGTCATATTATTTTGTTTTAAGTTTTTAAAATTTAGTGGCAAACAAGTTTTTTGTTTTTGTTGTCAATTTATTTTAAGATAGAGCAAGAGAGAGAGGGAGAGGAAAGAAAGAGAAAAAGAGAATCAACTTTATTTAATCCCCCATCTGGTCTTTGTTGCTCTGAAACTTAGTTGTGTACGTGGTGCTGAGGTCCGAACGTGGGTCCTCCCACATGCCAGGCAAGTGTGACACCACTCAGCCACCGTGTCAGCCTCAAACAGGGTTTTTTTGTTTGTTTGTTTGTCTTAGAAGATCATGAAATATCTGTTTTCCATGCCATCTGTGGTTATGTGTAAATTGTGCTGTTTACAGTGCCTGAGACCTTTTGTCATATATATTCTCTTCATTTAATTGGTCATCCATACTTACTTTATTTACAGAAAATATTTCCATATCATTTAACTTTCCAGGATTTTTATTTCCTATGTAACACTAAATATATTATAATTTGAAATGTAGTAACTTAGCGAATTTACTAAACCTGTATTTTCTCTTTATAAAATACTGTTTTTAAGTTTTAAAAAGCAATCTCTAAGATGTGTCCTTGGAGAATAATTCACTGCAAGTCACTACTGGTTTCTGAGATATTTCACACCTCATATACTAGTCCTGAGATTTCTTTGTGAAAATAAATGTACACAAAAGTAGGAAGATTTGCTGCAAAAACACAATGGGTCTGCTCCCAATTCTTTCTTCCTTTGACTTGTCATTTGTGGGTGCTTTTGTGATATAGGTGTGTTGATTGAATTCCTCTAGGTGACTGACAGCTTATGTGAAGACATCCATATATATTATAAAACCCTCCATAAAACTGTCTCTAACACTTAAAACCCCATATTACTCATGTTCTGAACATGCCAAGATGAATACAACTACAATGTAGGAAGGGTTCACTTTGGGGATCCATAGCAATGACAAAAAATATAAAACGCATGACTCTGGTGTTCTACAAATAGTAGAGTGTATGGTAAATGAGAAATATCAAAAATATACTAATGGAAATACTAAGAATTATTGCTGTATTGTGTCTAGGCCATGCACATGTGGTACATTACATGCAACTCTCTATATCCATCTTTAATCTAACCCTTCACCCCAAAAGGGTCTTGTGATTGTTTATTATAACTGGGGAAAGGGAGCATTTCTCTTTTGTGGACCACATTTTTTGAAAATACAAAGATCCCTCTGCAAATTATTATTACTATTTTCAGGTTACAGATGCCCTCTAATGATGTGAACGGTATCAAGGATTCTTGTAGAATACTTATCTGATCTGATTGAACCTAAGCTTCACCTAATGCTCAAGCACTTACCCTGTTTTCAGGGCTAGAGTAACTCTCCACCCTCCCAAGAAAAAATACAAAATGAAATGTCTAGCAACAATTTTTGCATTGGGATATAAGGAGCAGAAGAGCTGCCCCAAGAAGCATCAGCTCTTAGGTCCACTTTACTGGGTTCATATACTTGCCCTCCAAATGCTAGGAGAATTGGCTCCCAAAGGCTTCTGATCATTTTTTTATTTTTAGTTGATGGGAACTTATTTCACCATCCTAACCCTCTTAGGACAGTCTAGTGCTAAAGATGGGGTGATAAATGAAATAACTAATCTAATTCTGCTGCTTCATGGGGAGGAAGGTGCTGGGCAAGTGCTTAATGGTCAAACCCTTTCCTGTGGGTCACGCAAGGCTGACATGCCGTCACTTCTCATCTCTTTCTTCTTTATTAGCCTGCTCTATTTCATGAGTCAGATCTTCATACTGACAATCAACCAATCTTGCATATCAGAATCTGTGTCTCAGACCTTATTCTACATAACTTCACCCAAAAGGGTAATTTTTCACTGTGCATGCAATGCAGACACAACAATATCATAGTGCTTCCCTCCTCACCTGCTTTGGGAGACCCTCAGTGCCTTACTCTAAGACTTCTCTGTTGCCTTTGGAACCCAAAATGCTCTGAGTACCACTCAGTCCACATGTGTGAGAGAATCTGGTAATAAAATATGTGTGTTCATAGTCGGGGTGGCGGTGGCGAATAAATGCCCTGTGGTCCAAACTTTATAGGATGGGAGAAATAATATGCTGTAGATAAAGTACCTTCCTTCTGTCTCCCTCCCCATTTTCTGCCCATGGACTGATAGGAGATGAATGGGAGATGAAGTCTTCATTTTGTTTTCCTAAATACAATCTTGAAACCTAGTGAGAGACAAAGCTATCAGCTTGTCAAAAAGGCAGTATGTCTGCTAATATTATTTTAGTATCTTTCTTTCTTTCTCCATCTCTATTTACCTTCAGGGATATCAGACTAAATTAACGATGCACTGCTGTAGTCAGCTTTTATTTGCTGCGGTGACTAAAAGACCTGGCAAGAACAGTATTCAGAGAATAAGTTTATCTGGGGGCTCACAGTTTCAGAGGTCTGTGTCCATCTTCACTTAATAGAGAATTAAAGTGCATGCAAAAAAAAAAATACCTCAATGTAAGAGATATGTCACCATTCTGAGTCCAGCACAGTATCCATTGCTCAAATCATATGAAATTGCCTGAATCATATGAAGATTCAGACTAAAAATGAAAGAGTTATTTTCTGGGAAACAGTAATTAAATTCATAATACTATACTGATTTTTAGTCTACTTGAAGCAAGCAGGGAAAGGAAAACAGTAAATTTAAAGATTTATGACACAGATTATAGATACAAGGAAGCAAGAAAGGATTCAATTTTAAAATAGTCTTATGGGGGAATGATTTCAACCATGTTAGTGGGCAGACTCAATAATCTCTAATAATAGCAATAGCATTTTTAGTTACTAAAACTGTATTTTAAAATTACATTCTATTTTTGTTTGCTGTTTTCTTTTTTCCTGTTTGCAGAGAAAATCTGTCTTTTGGAGTAAGTTGTGCACTGAGAATCTAATCCACACAAGAGGCTGGAGGTGCTTACTAGGAAACAGGAGATAGCAGAGAAACAAAATACAAGACAGGAGTGAAAGAAAATGATGGATATCATGCCAACTGCGTCAGAACTGTTTATAGAGAGACAGCTCCCAAGGATTCCTGAGAAATGAAGAAGAAAGAAAGTTGGTTGCACAATGTGAACAGAAATAGAGAGAGAAAAAAAGAAAACTGAGAAGGTCAGGTATGGTGAAAGAAGAGAGGCCTTCAACCTTGTTACAATAAATAAAAATGTTTATTTTTATCTCTTCATCTTGAATTTTTTGCACCATAATTTTCAATACACATTGCAAGAAAGGAAGAGAAATAGATCACCATCTAAAAGACAAAGATGAAGGATCTAACTGGTTTCCATCTTGGAGTTAGAAAAATGAACCTCCACCTTTCTGTTCCTCATAGATAACAAAGCTCAGGTAAGCTAGAGAGCATAAGCCGCAAGACTTGGGGCTTCTCCTGTGCAGGACTCCTCAGGTGCAGCTGCACTGATTGGAAAAATGATGCTGTTTAGGCTAATGAGATAAAACACAATAAAGGCCAATGTAACTCAGCAGAAAATGTCTTAAATCTACAGCTGTATCAGCTGCTGCCTCTTTTTTCCCCATCTGGTCTTATTTTTTTCTCTTTATAATCTGTTCACTTCCCTCCAGTTCCTCCAAACATTTTCTGATTCTGGTTCAATCTGATATTTGTTATTTATTGTGAGTTCCCTGAAAAAGATAAAATTTGATTTCCCCTATTGATGACTCTTAAGCTGAAGTTAATTCTGTGTTTTTAAATCTCAAAGTCCACATAAGACACCAGCATCAGACTAAGTTTGTAAGTGTCCTTTCAACTTCAAAACAGTTAGACAAGGCTTGAAACTACATATGCACCAAAAAAGGAGATTTTTTTTGTTTTGTTTTGTTTTTTAATAAGGGAATATTATAGGCAAATTGTGTTGGGTTTTAAAAGATAATAAATGAAAAATTTTATTTTAATCCTTGTATTTGTAACAAATTAAGAGATAAGAAACAGGAGATGCTCTAGTATTGCGCACTGGGAAATGTGTCTTTAATTTTGGACAAAGGGACATGCTTATACCTGATCCCTAAATTGGAAAGACTTCCCATCCTATTCACTGGCAAAATTGACAGCTTGAGTTTCTCACAGGTATCAAAGATGTTACCTTACAATTCACTCCAAAAGATATATACCATCTATCAAGAAGATAACAAGAGCAACAATACAACTTTAGTAGCAATAACAAAATCTCACTGTATCCCTCTAGGCTTTGAAGTGAACAATTTTTCCGTTATTTGCTCTACCTTGAGAAAAAAGGGACACTAGAAGGATCTTCCCTGATAAAGAAGCATTCTCTGCTCCCTGGAACCTCTACAGAATAGGGTATGTCTGTCTCTCTTTATCGCCCCACCTTACCTCCCCCAGGACAGTGACTGCCTGGGTCTCCTCTGTGTGGAGCCAAAGCTCAGAAGGTGCCCTCCATCCTGGGCAGGACCTAAGAAAGGACAGATTCGTGCAGAGCTTCCCCAACAGGCCTTCCTCCCAGCAGTATTCAGGAAAGCAGCCCAACACGTCAATTTATTACAAAATTGGAGCTGTTTCTTTGTGGGATATTTATATAACACAAACATACAAATAAATATATAAACATCATAATTCCCCTTGCACCCAAATCTTTAGATTTCTGTCAGCATTTATTTCAACCAGTCTCAAAAGACCAGATTTCAAATTTTCGCTTAGGTAAAATGCAAGCATGTCACATAGAAAGATTTTTTTCAAGCTCTGCTACCAATTTAAGTCATCTGCACCACTGAGTTTTGCAGAATTTAAAGTTATTACTTAATTTCTTAAGAAAGTCACTTAATTCAATAAAATGTAACAACTGAAGCCATCTTGATATCTTATATTACTCTATTAAATTTCAATGGATATATTTCTATTACAATTTACTACAGTGTGTTATTTTTAACAGAATTCTACATTTGTAAATATTTTAAAGCATTTTAATTACAAGTATATGGATTTTTTTGACAGGACTATGAAAATGTAAAATGTTTTTCATAAACATATTAACTCAGGTATACAAAATATAATACCATTTTTCTTATTTCAAATTGAATTAATTCATATATTGAGTCCTACTGAGACAGTTTAGGAGAGAGAGTAAAATAGCTAGGTAGTCAGGACAAAGGGCCCCATTTATCTACACCGAGAAACTAGCCAGTAGAGAGCCATTAAGGGACATGATCAGGGCCTTCAAATGAAAATGACCATGAAGTTCACCTGTGGGAGCGTCTCCTTTGTCTCAGGCCAGAAAACCTAGAAGTGGGAGTGGACACAGATGGGAACTAGGAAAGATTTGATATCAGTTCTGCATAGATTTTAACTAATGGTTTTGGTAATTAGTTTCAATGTCTCTTTTAGGTAGAGTTTAACCAATGATGTGGGTGCTTTTCTCAATGCCTGCTTTACATGCATCTTAATCAAGGCTCATACCCAAACCAATATGACTGCTGGCCTAACACACATCAGATGGGATCCTGCTTCCAGAAACCCCTCTGCACCATGGAGACTCTGCTCTCCTTCCTTAAATAAATCCTACTCCTTTCACTCTTACCTTCCATGGTTGTCTGTGGATTTTGTTCTTCAAATCAGGAGACAAGAACCCAGAAGATTGGCGCTGAATTCTCAGCGTGAATTTACACACCAAGAGCTGCAACACACCACTCAACAGTGGGTGTGGGGGGACCCAGCTATTATTTGGGTAGCTGCTAACATTGGTCTCTGCAGCCAGCCCAGATGCTCAGTTTTAACTGGAAATAGCTATAAACACTAGAAATGGGCTCCTTTGGCTACAGAAATCTGCAGTGAGCCCAGACTCCATTCACCAGTGGGAGGAGAGAATCCAGCCTCATCTCAAGAACCCCACATCACTAATTCATTTAAAGAAAAGAAAACTAGTTAACTGCAGTCAAACTTTGTCATCTGGTGTTTTTATGACCATTTGTGTTCCAATTATTGCATTGTTTGAGTTAAATGGCCTATAAGCATCTTGGAGTCTATGTTAGCATGTAACAGTGACATCTTATTTGCTGTCCCTGTTTTTATTCCTAGTGAGCATTACTTTGGTGTCACCCTTAAAATGTAGGTCCCCCGGTCTCCAGGCTTCAGCCCTCACATTTTTCTTATCTCAATCTCCTGATTCGTAAGGATTTGCAGGCCATTACAGTCTCTTTTGGGCACCAAGAGAGTTGCAATCTGTGGAGCAGATTTTGTTTTGTTTTGTTTTTGTTTTTTAAACCTGTATCTCTGCTTCTCTTTTTGATGACTACAACCGTGAACAGACTTTTGTGAAAAATTTACTTGTATAGGTGAGGCACCGTTGTGTGACAAAACTTCAAAACATTTTGGGATTCCTATTGTTCACCCCTCCTGACTAGAGGGTTGAGGAGAAGCAGAAAAGATGAGCAGGAGAGCAGGAAGTGAAGACATGGATTACTAAATGGCATGTAGAAAAACACTTGTACAACATTTAGACTGAGACTCAGTACAAAGATGATCAACCATGAACAGGGACAGTGGCAAAGAATATTTGAATGAAGGTAAAATAAAGAAATGTGATTAATTTACTTGTCTAAGGATAGAAAATTCCAGTCAACTGGAATAAAAAAAAGTGGAAGGCCTGAAGATGCAGGTAAGATGGAATCAGGGAGGATTAAATCGAACGTAATATTTGATTTTCAACAAAAAAGATCATGTAGGGCTGGAGCCATGGCTCAAAGGTATCATGAAGGAATGCACAAGGACCCAGGTTCAAACTGCAGCACCACATACACATCTAGGTGTCAGAGCAAGGAAAACCAGATGAAGTGCTGAATAAAATTGATTACCCCCCCGTGTATATATATATATATATATATATATGTATGTATATATATATAATCACATATACATATACAAATATATATCATGCAAGTATTTTCTTACATTAAAGTTGAAGAGTTTCACTTTTCAATGTTACTATTATAATTGATATTGCTATGATTTCAAATTCTATGTTTAATTCACCATCTGGGTGAGTTCTATTGGGGCGGCAGATACTAGGTTATGAAGTCTAGTTTATATGAGCTAATGCATGAAAATCATATTTATGGTAGGAATGCAAGGTTGATTCAATAATTTAAAAATTGATAAATAGAATTCATAGAATCACCACAGGGTAAATCTGTACATGTGATACTCCTGTGATTTTCATGCAGATTAGGCTAGATAAAGTCTATGAAACATGGTTTCCTAGTATTTTGTTTAGGATTTTGCATCTGTAATTGAAAGCATAAAGGTACTGAAATGTTATATATTTTGCAATGCAATTTTCTGCTTTTACTGCTATGATTATTGTTGATTATGCTAGTTATATGGAATGAAATATTTCTATTTATTTCTCCACGTAGCAGCAACTTTAAACCCAAGTTTACTTAATTGATACTTTTCCCCATTTTTATTGGTTTATTAAAGTTATACCTA
>PVKS010036591.1:0-19234 GCA_004027875.1 Aplodontia rufa
TTTTCTGGCTATGTGGTTTCTGTTGCAACTACTCAGCTCTGCAGGGATAGGGAAAAAAAAAAAACAATTATAAACAATATGTAAGCAAATGGCCATGGCTTTGTTCCAGTAAAACTTTATTTACAAAACAGGTGGCAGGTGGATTTAAGCTTGCTGACTGCAGGCTTGCATTCACGAGACAGTGTAGTGAATGGCCTCTGCCATGGTCCCTGGTGATCCCTGCTACTCCTGCTCTGGGTGATATGATCCTTTGGGTAGTGGGGTGGTCTCATTGACTTATTCCCAACAATTAAAATCTGGTATATGTGTTGGGGCTGCTTCTGAGGCTAGATAAAGACTATGAGTTCAATTCTGGGTGTTCTCTCACTCTCGCTTCCCTGAGAGAAGACAGCTGCCATGACTTGACTGCTCTACAGAGAGGCCCACCAGGCAAGGGACAGAAGACCTCCAGCCAATAGACAGGCACACACTGAGCCCCTTAATCTAATAGCCCACAGGAGCTCAGCCCTGCCAACAACCACACAAGTGAATTTGGAGAAGTGACTCCTTCCCCACATAGCTGACAGCTTGACCTTGGTCCAGAAGCACCCAGGCAGGCCATCCTGCTAGCCACAGCCCCAGAACATAAACGGTATGGGTTATTTTTAGTCACTAAGTTGTCAGGGTAATTTGTTAAGCAACATACAGTGAGGTACATACAAAGGATACAAGAGATTTGGAGAACTGTCTTCCAGTTTCCAATTTTTGACCAGTTAGAGGTGCAAATTTAGGCTAGTTGTTGTAGCAGTCTGGCCTTCCATTTTCTCATTTTCCTACAAAAGGATCAGGAAGTTTGGAGCTCTGAGCTTATTCCAGATCTGAGTTATCATAGGTCCTTGAGTGAGGTTGATTCCTGCATCTAAGCCAAAGTCATTAATTAGAAACCCATGGGTGAAATTTAGTCCATCAACATATTTTGGTAATAATTGCCACCATTTAAAAGACTAAAGATTTTGCATAAAAATCTAGATTCCTAGCTTTCTTCAGAAAAATATGGCGATTTAATCACAAGGATCTGTATTTCTACATAATAACACTAATGATTAGCAAAAAATTCCTTGCCTCTTTACATAGATTTTGAGCCCTCACATGAATTTCAGCACCTTTATTATTCTTTATTATCTCAGGCTCTGAAGGACTTTAGGGATGTCCTTCCGATACATAACCTTACTTTGAGATATCTGCCAGACAAAAGGTGCTCTTTTACCATTTGGTTGTGTCTTGGGTCCAGGACACAGGCAAGTTTGGCTCTACACGCCTTGTGTGAAATGCTGTTACCATAAGACCCACAAATTCTGCAGCACAGACCCAGGGAGCCCCCAGCTTGGAGCCCAGGCAGGATGCACATTCAGTTTGCTTGCTACACCTTCCGGCTCACCTCTAGAAGATCCTGAGTCCCTCCAGGACCCTTCATGGGGCCACTCACTTCTGCACGCCACAACCATGAGTATGCAGACACACACACACTCCCCAACACACGTACACAAGCACACCTCGCTCCAGCTCCACTTGAATCTACATATGTCTTATTTCTGTTCCCAGGGTAAAAATCAGAGCTCCAGAAAAGCTTTTTCTTTTCCACCTTCTTTCCCACCTCCTTTAGGTCCACAGTGTGACTCTTCCCTGATTGATTTACTCTCTAGCACAGTTGCTGTGAATCCTTGATTTTCTCCTCTTCCTAGCTCATCATCCCCTCTCCACCGCATAGTCATGTACACTTTTATAAATTCATTTTGTTTGCATCAATTTTCACACACTTTTGAGTGCTGGGAATTATCAACAAATGAAAAATATGGCCTTTGTAATATACATGTGTATGAATGTATGATATATTTGTATGTTTATATGTGACTATATATATTTAAATTATGACTTAAATTATACTTTGAGGGTGTATCTGTGTTTTGCTGCAAACATTTCATGAGACATGCATATCTTAAAAATGTCTGGCCTAGTGCCAAGCTGTGTCCATGCTCTAAAGAGTATCTACATGTGTGTTTCACTCACAATACATGCTCACACCCAGACACTAGCCACGGGACTTGTCTGTTCATGATAGCCTATAAAATCTAGGGAAAAGTCAATCTCTAGATGTTCTCAAGTACAGCACTGTTTGAGAACAATAACCGTGATAACGGCTTGGATTTCAATTCTCCTGAACGTGGATGTTGGGGTCATATGGCTGCAGGTGCTCAGATCGTCATGTACATCATGTGCTCCCAGTGTCCTGTCCCAATGTTTCTGAGCCATCAACTATAATGTCTCCTTTTTCATTTCAGATCTCATTTGATTCTTTTCTTTTCCTTGGTTAGTCCAGCTGAAGTTTTTCCAAGAGTTTATGTTCTCAAGAAACAAACAAACAAACAAAAAAGGTTTTTGTTTACCTTTTTGGTTGTTTCTCTGGACCGATTTTTTTCTGGTTTAATCTTTATGATTTTCTTCCTCCTGCTGAGTTTGGCTTACTTTGATTTTCTTTTCTCTAGCTTCTTGAGGTTTAAAGTCACTAACTTGACAGATTTTTGATGCAGGTACTTATTGCTATGAATTCTTCCTTAGGACTTCTTTTTCTGGATCCCATAAGTTTGATCTGTTGCATTTCCATTTGCATTTGTCTCAATATTATTTGATTTTTTTCTTTGACCTATTGGTTGCTTCAGAGTGTGCTGTTTGATTTCCATGTATTTATAAATTTTTCTGTTTTCCTCCTGTTATAATTTCCAGTTTTGTACCAGTATTGTTGAGAAAACGTACATAATATAATTTCCTTTTTGGGATCTACCATGTGGTCTGTGCTAGGAAATGTTCCGTGTGTGCTTGAGAAGAAAGTGGATCTGCTGCCATTGACTGCAGTACCGGGCATGCTTGTTAGGTCCACTTGGTCTACAGTGTTTTCCGGATCTGCAGTATCTGTATTAAGATTTGGTCTGGATTTTCTATTCAGTGTTGAAAGTGGGACATTAAAGTCCCCCGCTGTTATTACAAAGCTGTCTATTTCTCCTTTCAGTTCTGTTAATATTTGCTTTCTGTATTTATGATCATTGAATCCTCTTCATGAATTGACCCCTGTGTGATTGTCTAATTACTTTTCATGCCCCTTGGTACAGTTCATCTCTTCATTTTCACCCAAAGTTGTCTAAACTGAATGTCTCACAGGCTGCGTATAATTGGGGCCTGATTTTCTTTCTAACGCATTAAGTTGTTCTGTGTCTTTTGATTGGAAAACTTGCCATTCACATTCTGTGTGACTATTGATTGGTAAGGGCTTTTCATTAACGTTTCAGAGTCTCCTTCTCTCTCTCCCTCTTTCTTTGTACAGGGGACTGAACCCAGGGGCTCTGCCACTGTGCTACCCAGCCTTTTTGTTTTACATTTTGAGACTGGGCCTCATAAGTTGCTCAATTTTGAGGTCTCCTTGCCTGAGCCTCCTGAGCTGCTGGGTTTGCAGGTGTGGCCATCGCACCCAACTGCTTCCTGCTTCACTGTTACTTTGTGTTCCGGCTTCAATGTGTGTCACAAGGTTCCTGTGCTGGAAATGTGATCTCCAGCGAGGTGATGCCAGGAGGTGAGGCTGAATGGGAGGTTCAGAGACTGAGGAGGCCCTACCTTTGTGAGTCAACCAATGCCTTCATTGTGGGGTGAGTTCCTTTTAAATGGATGAGTTCTACCCCCTCTTGCTCTCTATTCTTCTACCACCTCTGACACAGTAAGAAGGCCCTTGTCAGATGCTCACTCCTTCATCTAGGATTCCCTGATTCCAGAACCATGAGCCAAATAAATTTCTGCTCATTACAGACTACCCAGTCTGTGGTTTCTGTTACAGCAGCACAACAGGGACCAAGACAAGATGCTTATGAATTCCATCTCCTAGCATATTGAAGAATATCGTGCTATCAAATAGTTGCCCCTTAATAATTGCTCCATCTCAATGATAGCCATCTTGTTTAAGTCAAATAATGAATTCCTCATACCATTGGATATCAACAAACCAAAAATGTGTTTCACTTTTTCACTGAAAGATATTTGATTTTATTGTTTGGAGGTGAAAGGTTTTAGGAGTGGGAATCAAGATTTCTGTTGGCCTCCTCTCCAGCTTCACCCGAGTCTTACCTAAGCACAGGCAGGTGGTCGTTGTGGCCATTTTCGGTCCTTAGGAGGTGGCCCCTTCCAGATAGACAAGCTCTCTTTTTTAAGAGGTCCGTTTCTATTTCTGTACAGGCTATTTCATAAAATGAGGAAGATGGCTGTGTATTTCCCTATCCAGTATACTATTTTCTCTTCTTTGAAGGACTGAGCTTCCTCTGTTCCCCTCATCATCCTCAGGAAGACATGATCTCCTAACTGGATCCCATCTCAACACTCCCACTTCAACACCTCCTGAGGAACACAGAGGATGACCCTATGTGTAATTATCCCAGCCCGCCTGGGAGAGAAACTAAATGTTGCTTTGTTGAATAATGGGTTTCTAACTCTTGGGGAAGTAAAAAACATATTAGTAATCAGGGAAATATTTCCTTCCTCACTGTGACTTAAGATGGTACAATGCACAACCAAACACCTGTCTGGGGAGTTGTACGGATGCTCCATCTAACAGGTTGGTGAATTAACAAAAGCTGGTGAGCAGACTTGAAGGAAGTGGAGGGTTTGGAGCCACAGCATTCTAGATGAAATGCCCTGTGGGGCTCAACCCCACTAGACTTAAGGTCCTTGCAGCTCGAGTGTCCCTAGCCACTCATGATTGTCCTGAAGTTGCTCTTGGTGGTCACTACAGCCTGTTCATTTGACAGTGGTGCCTGGTGAGCAGAGAGACATGTCTCACCCTAGGAGGAGTGCAGATTCCCAAGCAGAAGGTGGGGCACAGCAAGGTCAACTTCAGGGCAAGGGACTGAGGCTGGGACGGTGAGAATCCCACTGCAGAAAAGCTGGCTTCTTGTAGGGCTTGAGTAAAGACAGTTTCCTTTTAGAATCCAGATAAATCAAAACCATGCATTTGCTTGATTTTAATGTGCTGCCCTTCCCTAAAGAACAGTGGAGAGACTTCGGGAAGACACCTTGTGTGTCGGTACAGACATGTCTGGTGCAGGAGCGTGGAGAGTTTGGGAACGTGGCAGAGCTGACCCTGTTCTCTGGAAGCTGTTGGAGAGGGCAGCACAGAGAACTGCAGGTCCAGGGCAGGCACAAGAGGTGCTGTGCAGGAGAAGTGTGACTGCTTCAGGTGACGGTTCCCAGCTCTGGAAACAATGATTGCTCTCAGGTTGAATGAAAACAGCTCAGGATCCACACCGGGCAAATCAGTCAGACCCCTTCTGGAGGGCCTTGGCAAAACAGTGATCTTAAAAGCTGCAGAAATGGGACTGGGAATAGTAGGATCAGACGACGCTTCTCCAGCTTAGACCTGGAGCTTGCTGGTGCCTCCTCCCTATCACAAGGCAACGGCATTGGTGAAATGTGAAGCCTTTCTAGTTCCTGCAGTTATGCTCACCTCTGACGTACACCATGCACCACACCTAGCTTTGAGCCTCCTGTCCTGTGAGTCACTGTGACTCTGCTGTCAGTTGGATTCCAGGAAACTCTAGGCTAGCTCATTCAGTGGGGTCTGTCCACTAGAGAAGGACCTGTGTCTCATGCAGTGAACCTGCTCTCTGGGTCCTGTGATGCCAGTCATGCTGACAGCAGTTTGAGGTGTCCTCCTCACCTGGCGGGAGCAGCGTGAGTCCTGTGAAAGGAATCAGACACTCCCTCCTTAGAGGAAGGACAGAGACACAATGCTGCAGAAATGCCATCTTCCGGGATGTCTGCGGCTCTGGACATTTTCCTGCTTCTGTGCACTGACTCACACCCTGGGCCTCCCTGGGAGCATCTGAGATTTTCCTTGTGGGCTGTCCCACTCTTCCTCTGTCTGCCCCCACCCAGCCTGGCTGAAAATGCTCCCCGCCATGGCACCCTCGCTCTGCTCCAGGCACCGAGCCAACTGGAACTCAGGAAGAAGGGCAGGGTTCTTTGGTCTTGCCCATGTTCTGGTGGAGCTGGGTCAAGTCACCCTTCCAGATGACAGTCACCAAGCTAGCTCCTAGAGGTCCGTCCTTCCTTACTTCCTCCTGCTCCTTCCCCCTTTTCTTCCTTCTCTCCACAAATATAAGGTAGATATGGAACTAAGTGTTCAAGAAAGCACTCTGCATGCCCCACAGCTCTGGCTGGTCTGGGCATTTTGGGAGGAGAGCAGACCAGGGGTAGATTGTTGTGGGCCAAGTGAGAGGTGCCTGCTCCAAGTACGTCCAACTACTGAGGAAGCTCAGGAGATCTTCTGGATCGCATGTGGAGGAGCTGTGGGGACCCAGGGAAGATGAGCAGAGCTCCAGGCATGGGAAACAGGGTGTGTAAGACCTGGGAAATGAAACAGCATGGAGATTCAGAAACTCAAAATACTTGGGGCTGGAGCTGAACCGGCCGGCAGCAGGTGGGTGCACAGCACGGGCTTTGCATGAGGAGTTTGGAAGCCATGCCGGGGAGTGTGCGGAGAGCCCTGAGCTCCGTGAGCAGCCTGTGGCAAGTTTCAGGCAGGCAGGTCAGATGATCTGCTAAGGAAGGGGCAAGCGCCAAGCCAGTCTCAGTTTCCACCCTATAGGGCTCCCACTGCCCTAGGCCACCTGGCCCTGGATCTGGCTTTTCTTGCCCTTTGACAAAGCGGGCTGCTGACTCCAGGGCTGGAACCAACTTGACTTTGCTTTCCTAGGTGTCCTCTGGGCTCGCTCCCTGGAGTCCTCAGTCCTTCTCGCAGCCGTTGCCTGCTGCTGTGTTCTACCCACTTTAGAGCCAGCTACCAGCTCTTAGAAGCCCCACCCAGTGGGCCCAGAGCCAGCTGCCTTGCTGCTCCTCAGGACTTTCCCTTTTTCCTTCCTGCGCCCTGCAGGGTGAGGGCAGCCCCACCTCTCTGAGATTGCGATACCTCCCTAGCCCAGCTGACCCTTCTCCCTCTGCTGCTGTGCTGCGGGATGCAGAGGGACACTAAGGCCACAGTGCACGGTCTCCTCCACAGGCCGTACCTACAGGTCTTCTTAGTTTTCAGGTAGAGAGAATGGAAGGACAGGCTCATGCCTCCTTGGTGGTTGGAAAGGCAGGGAGAAGCCTGCTGCTGGGACTGTGAGTCTCAAATGCAGCTGCTCCTGAGCAGCTACCACAGGAGCAAATGCCTGTGTTCCTCATCCTTTCTTCTGAACAGGGCAGAGTCCCTTATCTGTTACTCCTAGGGTGACTTTTAAATGCTTTGAGGTGACCTCCCTGGAACTTTAGCAGCATAAAGCCTAGCTCAATTCCTACATTACAAATCTAGGAATACCCGAAGCTTGCAGGAACCCTGAACCCTTTCCCATGTGCCCACCCAGGAGAAAAGCATGAAGGGCTTCTCTGCCACAGTTTTGGACGTGCAGGCTTGAGCATCTCTCTTAACTTGCTTAAGTTCCCATTTGTCTCTGAAGTCTGGGTGATGATACGCACCTCACTGAAGACCAAGTGGTATTCCTAGGTCAGGGCCATCTCCTGACAGTGCCATGGCCATGAAGATTCTTTCTACCTCTAGTTATGACTAGTGACTTCGTACATGAGTACCATGAGGCCTCTGTGTTATGGGATAGGCAGAGTATGGTATGAGGGACAGTGGGTCAGAATGGGAATCCATCAGGGTCCATCACTGACTTGTCAGAGGGTTTCACACAAGTTTCTTAAACCTTAAAATAGGGATCTCTGCTGACTCCCTGGCAGATCTGAACAGTGTCTCGTACAAAAGCTGTGTGGCTCTGGCTAGGTGACTTCACATCTCTGAACCTCGGGTGTCTCATCGGCCTTATGGGCAAATTCATGCCACTCCGTAGATGAACTGAGATAAATGCACAAAAGACCTTGCCACAGAGGTGGGAGTGAAGAAAGCCTTCAGTAAGCCCCAGGCAGGACCTGGTGAGCAGTGTGGATCTTGTATGTTCCCCAAAGGTTCCTGGGTTTCAGGGTCTTTGGGGTGGCCCCGTTGGGAGGTGGTGCAGTCTTTGAGAGGTGGGGCCTGCTGAGTGGCCTTAGGCCATTGGGGGCATGTCCCTGCAGGGGATTGTGGGTCTCCAGCCCCTCCTCTCTCTCTCTTGCTTCCTGGCTGGTAGGGTGAGTGGTTTTGTCCTGCCGTGCTTTTCCATGATGTTCTGCCTCGCCACAGCTCGACGGCCGGAGTCACTGGATCATGGGCTGAAACCTCCAAACTGTAAGGCCAAATAAACCTGTTCCCTCTACAAGTTACTTATCTCAGGTGCTTTATGAGAGTGACAGAAAGTGACTAACACAGCAGGTGATACCAGTTGTGCCTGAAGGATGTGCCTGGACACTTGGAGGCTGGCACCAGAAGTCATTTGCCCCAAATACTGGACAGAGACCTAGTCTGAGTTTTGTGTGACACCGGCCCGGGCTGCATGGATGCTTTCCATTCCCCAGAGGCCTCCTTGTCCTGCCTATGCGGCTGGCCACTCAGTGCGGATTCTGGACTTAGCTGGGACAAGCATGTCTCCCTCAGGTGAGACGTGAGACAGCCTCCATCAGTGTCACCTGCGGCATAGCCGCAGGTGATCTGACACAGGCTTGTCCCACGAGGAGGAAGCCTAGCAACCACATGCTCATCTGGTATCCAGCCTCTGAGCACTGTCAGGATGTAGAGATCCGTTTTGTGGTCCTCCAGTGAACTCTTTCTTCTTACAACAGTGAAGGCGGCAATGGGGGCATGGGTGACCTTCCTGATTCCCAGGGATTGCCTTTTCCTTAACTGCAAATAAGTGATCACTTTAAGCTATGGAGCGGATCCTGAGGGCAACCCTTCAGGAAGAATTTTAATATTTTGAGCCATTACCGTCATTATTACAGTGTGTATTCTGTGGTCCCTGAGACGAGCATTTCTCGTTTTGTGAAAGACCATCTCACCCGCTTATTGCAACAGTGCCTGGATAGGGCATGGACGCCGTCTCCAGCAGGCAGACCCCGGCTGGGCCAGGGGTAGCTGGGCTGCCTGCCTGTGCCTGCTTATGACTTGGCGGCGTCTCCCCTGGGATTAGCATGTGCCTCTCCCGACACAGGGTTGTTACAGGGGTGGGATCGGGTGGAAATTTATCACCTTCAGGGGTGCTAGAACAACCCATCACATGTCTGCATTTCTGGTTTACCGAAGATTCCAAGAAGACCGGTGTGGCTGCCCTGGTCTGCAGGTCCAACCGTACTCTCAAAGGTTATTGATATTGAGTTTGTGTGGGTGGTTGAAAAATCCACTCAGGCTACAATTGTACAGTGAATCACCTTGTGTAAAGGTTTACATGTGTATGCATGTGTGTATTTTGATCACTAAATCACTCTACACATATGGTATTTAAATGGGATGTGTATCATCTCCACCTTCAAAAACAATTCCAAATCACCTTCACTATAGTCTCACCTAATTTAGGAAGATTCAAACATGAAATAACAAAAAAATCACCCTCATAGTCCACTCAGTACTCCATCACTCACAAGGAGTTTCATATAAGCTCTGTGAAGTGAAATCAACAAATTCAAAATTTCTGCCCAAGTTACCAAGGAGGTGTAAGAGGCTCAGTGCAGCAAACCAGGACTCTGAATTCAGGATGGGGGCCCAGCTGCTCGATTCCTGTGCAGTGATCTTCCCACAACACCATGCTGCCCATCAGAGATGAGAGTTGTATTAAATGACCTGCAAGGTCCTGTGACCAAGGCACAGAGGACGGCAGGGGATGATGCTGTTAGAGGCAGGTGCTCCATTGGAGACCCAGGATCCAGGTGGGCGCTTCTCAGGTTCTCAAATCCTTGTGCATTCATTTCCACTGCCTCCCGTTATCCCTTGGTATGCATGTGTTACTAGGGCACCAGTGAAAATTAGCAGATTCCCGTGTGCCCCTCTGAAGGGAGCTAACAGGGCATTTCCCACCATCTGGCTGGATTTTAGAGGATAGAACAAGTGGGGAAAGGGATGGAAGAGATGAGGAACAGGAAGCAGCAAAATCTGGAGGTTGTGAGACAAAAGACAGGGATTTGGGCTTCAGGCTTTGATAAGCATGTGGCCAGTCACAGGGGAGTGTCCCTGGGTGGCCTGGAGTCCTTGGATCAGAAAGGTGGTAATTGTGTGTTAAAGAAGACCTGTGCTTGAGGCCTGGGTTGATTTATGTATTCCTTCATCCAATTCACATTGATTTTTCTTAGTCTCTGAAGGTATAAATCATAGTATTTCTGAGTACCAGACCCTGCCCTTGAGGTCCAGAGTCTAATGAGAGTAACAAAGAGCAGAAGGACCAGTCCTATAACATGAGTGCACAAGTGCCAATAGGCACAGGGGCAGAGCAATGTTCTGCCAGGCAAGGGAGCCTGGAAGAGGGACAGAAAGGTGTGAGACAGGGGGCGACATCTGAGCTGGGTTTACTGTGGGGAGGGCATGACTGTGCTTCCTAGTTACCGTGTCATTTGAGGAAAGGAAGCTGGGTCCCTAACGTGAGGCCAACTGTCTCAGAAGAAAAAGCAGTGGGGAGACCAAACATTTTCCAAATGTAACATACCAGGCCGCTGTTGGACCCAGCCTAGTCATCTTGCCTCCTGTAGGCCAGCCAGGGCTCCAGCGCTGCCACCAGAAGCACCCCAGCCCCTTCTGGAGCCAGCAGAGGAGTGGTGGGCCTAGGAGGGCCAGTCTCATCAAGAGAGCAGGCTTGCAAAGTCCCAGTTTCCCTGCAGCTCTTCCTAGTGCCCTGACCTTGTGCTCACAGTGTCTCAGAGCAAGGGCAAGTCCCCAAGCTGAAAACAGGTGGGGTTGAGGGCAGGCAGAGTTGTGAGTGCCGCTGCTTTCCGTTGTATGCACACTCAAGATCTTATCTGAATCTCTGCAGTCCTCGCAGCACAACCAGGGGAAGACCAGGCCTGGTGAGAACCCACAAATCCTGCTCTGCTTCTGCAGCCCAGGAGCGGACTCCTGGGGGCTGAGGATGCGCAGCACGTGGTGTCACAACTCCAGAATTCCCTTCAGACTGGGTCCGATGAGGACGATGATCCATTAGTGTGTGGGTCTTGTTTAGGAGTAGGGCCCCGCCAGCAGCAGAGTTCAAACAGCTACAGTGTGTTGATACTCTGCGCAGACCACAGGTGAACGAGACTCTGGTTCGCGCCAAGGAATTCCGGCTGGAGGCTTAGACAGTTCCGGCTCCCGGCAGGGATTCCAGCGCCGCATTCCTTGCCAGTTGTCCCAGCTCACACTTTGCAGCCATTGGAGGTGGCCGCGCGCCCTCTGGCGGAACATATGGGTATTGACAGGCTGCCGGCCTGCAGGAAGTTTCTGGGTTGGAAAAATGATCAGCATTTTGGGATCCATATCTTGTTAGAACCACCCCAGGACTCTTAAGGACCATGCGACGCCATTTAATTTTACATACGGGAAAATGGACGGTATGGAGATTAGCTTAGGTTGCCCTGCACCCCAGAGGGATAGAACAAGAACCTGAATCTGGTCCTTGGGGCTCCTTGGGTCTTGAATGAGTCTGCCCCACGTGGCAGTTTTCATAGGATAAGCATGAGATCTGCTCCAGAGCTGTCCACCGATAGCACCGTGGAATCCCCTCATCTGTCCCCATTCTTCCTTAACTTCATGTTTGCCTCTGCAAAACCTCTGCAAACACCCGCAGAGCCTGTTTTGTGGCAGGCAGTGCCATGGTGCCTCTTTTAACCATGTCTGGCTGAGGCACACAGGTAATTCAGAGAAACTTCATATTAGAGCAAGATGACATTTCCCTACAAATAGGCCCAGCTTCCATCTTATTTTAAAATACCATACTCTCCAGTGTTGAGTGTAGCTTAGGGCCTGGTGCAAATTCCTACAGGCTGATCCTGGCTTCTATTGCGGCTCCATATCAGACCCCAGCCAACAGGCCAAAGGAAAAGGTGATGGGAAGGTTCTTCTTCTCACTTCACTTGATGGAGGCCACCCAGGGCCACCGAGGAAGAATAACTGTATAGTCACAGGGTGATAAGCTGCGGTGTGCTCTCGGAGATCTAGCCCAGCAGCCTCACTTCATTCTAGAGGAACTTGGGGCCCAAATCAGGGGCTGCTGGTTTATGGCTCATGCTCAGTGGAAAATGTGGAATCTGGCTCCAGCTTCTCTGGGTTCTGGGCAGTGGCCACCACTTCATGGTATATCTCAGGGGGACAGATCTGGTGGGCTCGAAGTGGTGGCACTCATGGTTAAGAACGTGTCTGCCTGCCAGGAGGCAGAGGGATTTGCTATGATTCACTCAGGAGCAGAGGCTGACCCCAGTGCCAGGAGCCTTCCCAGGCAATATCTCTACCAGGCATGGGATAAGTACTCCACCCTCCAAGTGGTGTGAGAGGACTCTGCTGAGAGGCCTGCATCTAAGAGAGGCTCCACTCCATCTATATTTAGGAAATAAAAAGCAGAAGTGAGTTTAGAAGAGGCTAGGGAGTGAGGCCAAAGGCATTATGGCAAATATTCCTTGCACCCTGAGGTGGGAATGGAGACAGGAACTTAAGAGAACATATTCTAGCTGACTCTTAAGGTAGGTTCATAAGCAAAATGAACTCAGAAGGTGAAATGAAACATGAAAGCGAGATATCTTATCAAGCTCTCTAACTTTAGAAGAAGCTTAGCACGTGGTTTCTCATATGCTAGCTTAGTTGCTTAATTATTTCTTCCATCCCTTACCTGTGATTGACATTCATTGTCCTTGAGATGACACGTACAGACAACACATTTGAGCAGAGTCCACAGAAGAGTAGAGAACAGTGGTTAGGTGTTAAGGAGTCTCCACGGACACGACCCAACCATCCTTTTCTTTTTTTTTTCAAAGAGAGTGAGACAGAGAGGACAGAGAGAGTCAATTTTATTTAGTTTTTTCATATGGCCTTTGTTGCTCTAACACTTCATTGTATACATGGTGCTGGGGTTTGAACCTGTTGAACTTGTATCCTCGTGCATGCCAGGCAAGTGCCGTAACCACTGAGCCACCACTCCAGCCCCCTTACCATCCTTTACCTGTTCAGAAATGTGTTCTTTGGAACACTTTGGTTGATGAGGTGGAGCAAGAGTCCTGTTTGTGAATTGCTGAATGGGGGCAATTTGATTAGCATTACTTTCATTTTTCTTCCATCCCCAAAAGTTTAGACCTTATTACAAACTCCCTAGTATTGCTATTTCAATCAATTGAGATAACCTAAGAGTAAATGTTTGAAAACAATCAAATTTTATTTAAATGAGACCTATTTCTATTGTTATCGAGGAGGCCATAGGAAAGGGGAAAGGCCCAAGATGTTTTGCAGGAATAAGTAGGAGGAGGCAAGTGCTGGGTTTGATAAGGAAGCTGCCATTAGGCCATTATATTGGCCACATTTTTGCGCAATCTGAAAATTAAATTTGGGGTTTGGTTTCTACTCTGCTGTATCTCTGGAATAAGGAAAGGAAGAAAGAGTAAAAAAAATGAACTATTATAAGATCCTGATACCCCTTGAAAAAAAGGGGGAAAGGCAAAGTAAGAAAGCTTTCAAGAAAATTCTGTCACCAGACCTCTCCACCATTGGAGCTAGATTCAGTCAACAGTGTTTATTGGGCACTGACTGCCAGCCAGCCACACGCTCTTCTAAGTCTGTGGGGTGCTCAGAGGCCTGGACCTTCCAGGAGTTACTTTTCAGATTCCAGATTTGCATCCTTTCCTTTTTCTTCTGCCTTGGTTTGTGGTACACAGCACCTGTTCCAAGGATCAGAGCAAATGTCACCTTTTTTCTCATCAGAATGGCAGAAAAAAAGTCTGCACTTCCCGTGCTGCGTGAGGCAGATAATGTTCCTAATTCCAGGTGGAATGTCCCCTACGGAGCCAACAAAACAGGTCAATATTTAATCCACAGAGTAGTCAAGACTGAGCCCCACCCACAGCCCAACCCAAGGGTTTTCCTTATGCTTGCAAAACTCTTGCCTTTGGAGAAGTCTCAGTTTCACAGAGCTTTAGTTTCTGAATCTTAAGGCAGGAACAGCCATTCCTCTGTCTCATGGTCACAGGAAGGTCACCTGGCATGTTGTGTGCAAGACCACCTGGCTCACAGCCTGGCTCCCTAAGGAAAGGCTGCCTATTACACCACCGCCCTCCAACCTCCCTTGTGCTTTTAAGGGAAGAGAAGGCATTTTGGAAAAACAGTGGAATGATGGGAGGCAGGAATTGGTATTCAGGAAACTGGGAATAGTTGTGATTCTCAGCTTGTACCCTGATGTTCAGTTTTATACTGACATTGAAAAGAAGGAAATAAAACCTTAACTAATGGGTTTGAAAGTCAAGTACAATCACCAAATATTTCCAAAAGGGGGCAGTTGAATAGCAGGGCAACAGTGGTGTTGGTCTTGCAGGATTACAAAAATAGTCTAAATGGTTTAGAAATAGTCACAATACCTCAGCTCCAAATGGGCCACTCTATGATGCACCAACTCAGGGCCAGGCTCAGGAACCTAGCAAGACTCTGTCTCATAATAAAAAATTAAAATATCTGGGGATACAGCACAAAGGTGAAGCACCCCTGGGTTCAATCCCCAGTACGACAAAAAAAAAAAAAAAAAAAAAAAAAAAAAAAAAAAAGTCGGACATCAGAGTGTCAGTTTCCTCCAAAGAATCTATGGAATCCAGGTGTGGTGATTCACACCTATAAATCCAGCAACATGGGAGACTGAGGAAGTAGGATTATAAATTTGAGGCCAGCCTTAGCAATTTAGGGAGATTCTGTTTCAATTAAAAAATAAAAGGGATGGGCTGGAGTGGGGGCTTGGTGGTTAAGGCACTTGCCTGGCACGCGTGAGTACATTAGTTCAAACCCCAGCAACACGTGCACAATAAAGTGTCCCAGAAATGAAAGTCACATGAAAAACTAAAAATTGCTTCTCTTTCTCTCTCACTGTCCCCTCTTTCTTAAAAAAAAAAGGGGGGGGGATTGTGGATGTACCTCAGAAATAAAACACACATGGATTCAATATCCAGTACCAAAAACAAAAACCCCAAAAAACTAGCTTAAGAAAGGGGGAGAATATTACGATCACAGGTGTCCATGGATCAGCAGCAAATTTACACTTTGTGTGCACCTTGGTTTTCTCCCTGTGGACTTGGACTCCGGGGCTGCCATAGAGGAGCTCTGCTCCCATTCCTGCTCTGACATTTGTGTGACCATAATTTACTTCTGAAGTTTTTCTCGGACTGCACTGAGCCCTTCCTCACGATGCCTCTCCTTCTTGTGTACAACCCTTACAACCCTGTGTAGCTTATAGAAAAGTCTTCACTAATGCGGTCAGAGTGGCTTGGGACTAAGCCCTCAAGTGGTTCCCCTGCACCCCTAACACCGCAGGGCACTCTGCACACTGCACACACTGGCACACACATGCCTTGCTGTCTGCTCTACCTTCCCCAGGGCCACCAGGAGACATTTACCTGAGTTCATGTGGACCAAACAGAAGAAAACAGCAAAAAGAAAGAGAACCCTCATGTTTTATGGTTCCCTCGGACCTCCCTGCCCTTCTGTGCAGGAGAGCAAATCTGCTGAATGGGATGGAGTGAACGAGAAGAAAGATGGGCCTTTATAGGCTTCTGAAAGCACTCATCAGCAGTGAGCATATTTATCTGCTCTACTGAGTAAGGTTGTGGGCAGAAGGTACTGGGAAGTCTTTCTTTTCTGTCTAAAAATAGATCTTTTGGCATTCCCAGGAGCAGGGCTTGTCCAGTAACTCAGTACATGGAGGTGGAAGAGTAAAGGGAAGCACTGTTGAAGGATCACTTAGCAGCAAGTACTGTCCATGGTCACTATGCGGAGGTGCTCTGCAAGGTCACATTCCCTGCCTTCCAAAAGCTCTCAGCAGGGCAGCGTCCACCACTGCTGAACCTGGAGAGTCTATGACTAGAAACGGCACTCTCAGGCATACACACACCAGAGATGAAGCTGTGTGCACCATGGGTACAAACGAGAATGTTCTCTACAGTCAAGAGCCTCTCAGGACCATCGTGAAATAATGGAGTCCCACACACCAAGGGAATCAGGAAGCACAGCAGCCGCAGCTACAGATATATACAACACTGAGGAACCTCAGGGACCTGCTGAGCAAACAAAGAAGACACGGCGTGCACATCAAATTGAACTGCTTATTTCGAGCCAGGATTCTGTTGGCTTTGGGAGAGTGGACTCATCTCCCATGTGACAAAGTTCTCCTCACTTGAGTAGGGGCCATCCAGGGGGGGACAGGGAGCCTCCTGGGCCACAGGGGAAGCTTTGCAGGGCCCCGTGGGTGCAGAACAGAGACACCCCCCTCCACTGGAAGGGGGCATACAGGGCAAGTCTCATAGGGAGCACCGCCTGGGAGCAGCGGGCGGAGGACAGATTCCTCACGTGGTTTCTAGAATGGACAATGTTGAGATACTGAGTTAGCGCAGCTGTGCATTGTGGCCCTACTTGATTTTAGTTCCACAGTCACTTGCTTGTTTCTCTGAAAATTCTCTTAGTACAAGTGAAAAGCAAGTCTTTTTCCCTGCAGCCCCAAAGCCTCTGACCGCTCTGCTAGTCTCTTACTGATCTTCCCAGAGGTCTTCCATATGTGTCTAAATGTGTCTGTATCTACACTCTCATGCGAGATAAGCAACCCAGCCTTTGGTATTCATCTGGACTCACCTTTTTTCTTTGGTGGAAAGCTTTGGAAGTAGCTCCATGCGGAGCGTTCTTGCTCTCTGGGATAGCCTCCCGGCAGGTTGCATCTCTTTTCTACCTTATTTAACTACTCTACAACAAACGGATTTGACTTTGTGTCTTACCTAGATGGTGGGTTTTGAAAAACAGTGTCAAGTGTGACCCCAGACCCAGTGCTCTGGAGAACACTGAGATCATGTAAAAGCTGGTAGGCCTGTGTGCCCATGGGCTTCCTGTGAGGAGGAATGAGCAGAGACAGTGGAGCTCAGCAGGGAAGCCCCCATGTGCAACCAGCCGAGAAAACGGGCTTCAGAGGAAACTGTCTGAGCTCTACAAGCTGCTTTTATCTTTGAACATGTGCGTGCGCGCACGCACACACACTCACGCAAACACACACACACAGGGTATATGAACTAAAAGTGTAAATGGTAATCAGGGGCTAATGAATTATATATATATATATAATGTAATGTATATATATTATATTATATATATAATGTATGTGAGGACCATACAATAACAGACAGATTGGTTAAAATATGAAGTCCTTTCTCGGTGGAGCGCTTCTTCTGAATACATCTCAAATATGTTGTTAAAAGAAGGTGCGGCAGGGGCTGGAGCTGTGGCTCAGCAGTTACAGCGCTTGCCTGGCATGCACAGGTACGCGAGTTCAAACCCCAGCAGCACATACACAACGAAGTCTCGGAGCAACGAAAGCCACATAAAAAACTAAATAAAATTGATTCTCTCTCTCTCTCTCTCTTACTGTCCCTCTCACTTAAGAAAGAAAGAAAGACAGAAAGAAAGAAAGAAAGAGCAGCAGTTTTATATGGCTTTTGGGAATAGGAGCTTTTGCACCAGCCCCTAATTCAGGGAATCTAAATCATGCATGTGTCCCTATGAACAGGCAAAGTGTAGTGGTAGAAGACACAGAATTCTTATTTGTTTAAAGTATGACAAAATCGTTGTAAAATTACAGTTCAGAAAGCTTCTTCATAGTTGGGAAACTATGAGGTAGGCTGGAAAATGAACTCATTTGGGGGCGAAATAAATTAGTAGTAACATGTTTTATCACTCACTTTCTCCTCCAGATTTCAACCTATTTCCAAGTTACAGACTCCGAAAGAAATATCCATGAAAGAATTTCAAGTAGTTCTGGAGAATCAGGCATGGTACTCCAAAGAAGACAAACTAGAAAATCAAGCTCTTTGACTAATTTAATATCTGATCAGAGGTTCCTAGGTTCATATAATTTCAGGGTTGAAAGGAACTACAGCTCAGGTTGTCCCAACACAAAGATGATTATCAAGTCTGATGTGCATTGTATTCTTGAACAGAGAGATACGTTTGGGGTTCAAACAGTAGCAATTTTTACATATATTAAAAGGAAAACGTTGATACAATTCAGTGACAGGAAAACAAATGACCAATTTGAAAATGAGCAAAGCCCTTGGAAATAGATGTTTCCCCAAAGAATTAGAAGTGGCCATGAAGCACATGAAAAGGATGGCCATGCAATTTTTTAAAAAGCAAAATGTGAGAATAACAACTGTCGGTGAGGACACAGAAACCGTGAGGTTCAGACATGGCTGGCAAGAGCGTAAAACAGTGCAGTGGTCATGTGAGGGAGTCAGGTAGGGTTTTGCCTGTTGCCTGGCAAGTCTGCTCCTAAGTGTAGGCATGCAGGCAATGGCCACAGTGCCATACGAAGACCTGTGTATGAAAATCTCCACAGCTCTGTTTACAATAGCCAAAAGTGGAAATGCAAATGTGCATTAATTGATGAATAGATAAGCAAATGGTATATTTACACAGAGGACTATTATTCAGCCCTAAAAAGTAATGAAGTTCTGATATCCTATAGGCATGGAAAAGTCTGAAATATTCTGATTAAGTAAGGCAGACACAAAACACCACATATCATATTACTTCATTTATATGGAATGCACAGAACTGGCAAATCTGCAGGGACAGAAAGAAGATTAGCAGCTGCCCATGTGCAGGAAGAGGGGACAATGGAGTATCTTCTGAATGGGCCTGGCCTCCTTTTGAGGTGATGAAGCTCAGAGACTCAAGGGCCGAATGGTTTCTCTAATCTGTTGATGCTAGAATTTATGGGGAAGCAGTAGGGCAGACGGCTAACCTAACAAAACTTCAAATTGAATGACTTTCAGAGTAATAGGGGGATGGCTCTCTAGGATGCTTGGAGGTGTAGGGAGGAGGATGGGGAGGGAGGAGGGTGTATGAAGAACTCAAAGGAGTCTGGAGAGTAGGAATATGGGGGAACCATCCCAGAAGCCAATGTCATTCCTCCATGAGCTACCCATTTAACGCATGAGTCCTTCTGGGGGACACTGCAACAGGTAAAACCCAAGGTGGTCATCCATGTTTTGGCTTTTCCCCTGGATAACAAAGTTATCCATTGATTGCTAATGTTTTGATAATGTTTCCCCCTCAACTGTATCTCTA
>PVKS010036592.1:0-19219 GCA_004027875.1 Aplodontia rufa
GTTTTCATTTGCATTTCTGATTACTAGAGATTTAGAGCACTTTCTCATGTATTCATTGGCTTGATCAATGTTACAAGATGGAATCTTAATGTAGTTTTGATTTGCATTTTTCTGATTGCTAGGGAAGTTAAACATCTTTTCATATGTTGGCCATTTATATTTCTCATTTTGAGAAATGTCTCTTTAGTTCTTTTGTCCATTTATTGGTTTATTTGGTTTTCTTTTAGTTCTTTATATATTCTGGATATTAACCCCCTGTCAGGAGTAGCTTGCAAAGAATTTTCCCCATTTCCTACAGGTGATTTCTTAAGGAGGCTTACTGTATGAAAAATCATCTTTTGGTAGTTCTACAGAATGAAGAGCTTTTATTCACTGGGTATCCTGGGTGTGTGAGGAGTTCCTGTAGTCTCTAAGAACCAAGGCTGGGCTTCAGAAGGATTTAGACACAAGGAACAAATGCACTCAAAAGGTTGTCCCGGCCACCTATAACTGCTTGGCACTGTTGGACTACATCTCAAGGAGCATGAAATCATCAGCATCTGAGGAAAGGATTGGACACAAGATTGGTTGTAATGGTACTGTGCCTTTTTCTTGGATGGCTATGTTCCTCCCTGTATCTGAATGCTAGAAACAGTGCATTTGGTTAGGGCAGACACATTTCAGGGCAGAGCTCATAAAAGATAAGATCTTGTGGAGAGAGAAGGTCAGTGTGTGTAAGTTCATGGGTGTTAAACACAGGCCTCTCTGCGTGTCTGTTTGTCACAATCTAAGTGTGCACTGGACTTCACATTTTATTTGGCAGATTTCTTAGCACTTTCTAGGACTTCTGCAATTCCCTTTACCCTTCCATACCCTGTTGGGAGTTGTATTTCCTGCTTTGTGATCCTAAGTACCGATCACTTGCTTTCAGTGTATCATTACTTCTGAACAATTCTCATCTTCCACTTAGGTAGGAGATTTGAGGGCAGAGACTGTTTTATGCACCTCCGTATTCCTTCACAGTACCAAGCATAGTGTCATAATAAAATAAGTTTCCTAAGAACAACTATTGAACAAATGGATGGGGGAGTGCTTTAAAAAATTAAGATAATTGAAAAGGTGATCAAGGGCAATCAGTAGGACAGAGGGCCAGACCAAGGTTATGAAAAACTTCCAGTATTAAAAGACAAATGCTGATAAAGGGGTAGTATGAATATAGACTAACTATATTTTTAACTAGCAGTGGGGACATTTTAATTAGGACTGTGATTTAATTTGTCTACCTAAGTTGATCAAAGATGAACTTTTGCTACATGTCTTAATGAGTGTGTTTAAAAATGTATTGCCAGTTGTAGTCACTATTGTGTGGTTATTAGGTTAGTGTGATGTTTGCAAATTGCAGGCTTTTTTAACTGAGTAACTGAGAAGGACTTCCACATAGACAGGCCAGCCTGAACTGCTTTATATCCTTACATCTTATGGAGGTGTTTTTGTTCTGAGAAACTACTGCCTAAGTTTCAGTTGCAATGAGGGGTTCTATGGGAAAGTTTCTAAAGTTTAGTTTGCTAAATTATGATGTTCATTATTGGTAATCAGTGTGGTATGATGGATCAGGTCCAATAAAATACATCAGGAAGTCTGAATACAGCTTCTGTCTTTGTTACTAACCAGCTTGGGCTCTTGGAGGCCTTTTCAGTCATTGTGATCCTGTATCCTTATTTTATAAAGTGAGGTTAGGTCCTATTCATTCTCTATTGGAGTTTGGAAAAAAGAATTGTTTTCTCAAAAGTTAACCTATGCTTTCACTTTGCTTTAAAAAGGGGAAATTTATAAGATCTAACTGGAGTTTTAAAGCAAGAATGCCAAAATACGTTATGATAATATGGAAGAAAAAATCTGTTATTGAGGTTATCACATACTATGCTATAGAAATGCATATACCTGGGAATAACTATTAGTTATAAGTCAAAGTTAAAGATCAGTTTTATAAAATAGTAATGTAGTATAGCTCTGATAATTTCTGCAGTCCTTCCTAAGTAACATTTCATTAATATTTAATTCAGGATTCAGAAAATTTTATGATTTTTATGACCTCTGTGTCTAACCATTAAAACTTACAGCAGAATGGCATTTGTCAGTTTAAGCTTTTAATTAGAATGTCTCCTGATCCATGATGGGGTAAATCAACATTTCCCTCATAACTTTATGGAAAACATGAAAATACCAAGGAAAATGAGAAAAAAGAAACAAAACTATCTTCTGGTAAACTTAGGTGTCAGCAAAAATTTTGAATTACAAAACAAGTGATAAGAGTCCACAGCAGTGGAAATAGCACAGATTTGCAGGATTGGTGAAAGTGTACTCATAGCCCTAGATGTAAGAAGAGGTCTGCAAAGCGACTTTCTCCAAGATGACGGGGTCATTCTGGATTGCAGAATGAAATCCGGTTGCGCACAACACTAGTACGGAGATGACTTATTTTGGTTTTGAGAAGCAGCAGAGGAGAGGCAAATGAAGAATCAGAGAAGCTCTAACTGTAGGATTTAAAGGCCAAAATAGCATCCAGGTCCAGTAAAAACTCACCTTACGTTAAGATAAAAAGAGGATCAAAAATAAACTACATAAGAATACAACAGAACAAAGGAGAAAATTATCAAGCAAACAATGAACCTAAATGGAAAAATGCTGTCACATGTTGCCTTGTGAATCACAAAATAAAAGTCAGACATTCCCTTGATAATCCAGAGTACAAAGTACAGAGGACAGCAGGAGATGAAAGGGGTTGACAGATCTTAGAAAAAAGTAAATAAGCAAAAACAAAAGCCCAAACCCAAACATTTTAAGTACAGTAGATAAATTAGAAAATACAAGGGACCTATAGGACATCAATGAGGAAATAGAGTTGACTATTAATGTAGATGTGGAACATACACACTCAAAGCAAATAAGACTTAAGTGTCAATGGAGGCCTTGAGGAAAACAGAAATCATGTGTGAAAACATTTTTCATAAACAAATGCATTTACTACATAGACTAAAAGGGCATACCAAATCTCCAAAAAGTTGATAGAGAGTGGACCCAGCAAGAATTGCTGGCTGTCTACCAAACCCTATTTTGTTTTTAATCTTTCCTCTTGGTGCATATTAATGACACATAATGATGGTTTCATAACATAATCTGATCAAGTTCACTATCCACTGTCTCCCCTAGACTTCCCTCATCCTCCTCTGATCTTCTTCCCTAATAGTCTCCTGTTTTCATGGCATTCCCCCACCCCCGCTTTTTTCCTCTAGTTTCCACACACAAGAGAAGATAAATGAGATTTTTTTCTTGAGTTTAACCTATTTTGTTTAAAATTATAATCTCTAGTTCCATCCATTTTTCTACAAATGACATAATATTGGTCTTTATGGTAGAATAAAACCCCATTGTGTATATATACATAACACATATAACTTTACCCAGTCATCTGTTGACAGATACCTAAGCTGATTCTATAACTTGGTATTGTGAATTATGCAAAAAACATGGTTATGCATATATCTCTAAAGCATTCTTTCATTCTTTTCTTTCTTTCTTTTTTAAAAAGAGAGGACAGTGAGAGACAGAATCAATTTTTATTGAGTTTTTCACATGGCCTTCATTGCTCCCAACACTTATCTGTGTATGTGGGGTTTGAATCCGTGTACTTGTACATGCTGGGTAAGCATCCACAGAGCCACCGCTCCAGCCCCCTGACTTTCATTCTTTACCAAAACTATTCTTAACTTTAACTGTTTCTGGGCATGGAGCTAGATCATCATTTCCTGATTGTTCAGAGAGTGGTCATGTGACAGTTCCAACCAATGGAATGCATTATACTTAGTATTTTTCATAGCATACAGGTCTCCAGTGTCCCAGCTGTAAAGTCTCTTTCCTTGCTACCTTGCTCTCTAAATACTGAACCAGTATTACGTGTCTTAAGTCAGTTATGGCAGGATCCATTCCTATTTATTCTTTTCATGTTAATTGGTGAAAGCTAGATGACTATAATGAATACATGCAAAATGTAATAGTTCAAAACACAGAAGAGTTTATATCTTGCTACTGTGATTGTCCAGGTCAAATGTTCCAGGGTTCTGAAGAAGGAACTCTTTCCCCAGAGGAGACTCAGGGCTGTGGTCCCATCAAAGATAACTGACCTATTTGCTCAATCAATGCTGTCATTAACCCTTTGCTCTGGTCTGTGTAGTTGACAATTTAGCCCATATTAAAGGATGAAGTACTTGGGTACATCTGGAAGGTATTATTTGATGGCTCTGGAAGTTACATTTAGTCTGTATATCTTCCGAGAAGGACAAAATTTCCAAGAAGATCAGTTTTGACTGAGAGTTCAAAACTGGGGATATGGGCATCAAGAAGGGGCAAGAAATACTCTCTCAGAAGGTGTAAGAGACTCTGGAAAACACAAAATTGCTCTTAGAGGGTGGGTCCAAGGTGTGATTGGTAAACTTTCAACTTTGTTTATGACTTCATAATGTTTGCCTGGCTGGATTCCATCATTGCTAAGACTATTGTGTGTTTCCAATTCTTTTTTTTTTTAAGATTTTTAAAAAAGAGAGTGAGAGAGAGAGAGAGAGAGAGAGAATCAACTTTATTTAGTTTTTCATGTGGCTTTTGTTCCGATATTTCATTGTGTATATGGTGCTGGGGTTTGAACCCGCATGCTTGTGCATGCCAGGCAAGTGCCATAACCTCTGAGCCACCACTCCAGCCCCTCCCAATCTTTTCTGAATGGGGATATTTACTGTGGCTATTTTTTCTATACCATTGTTTTCAGGTGTGTATGTGTGTGTCTGTCTGTCTTTATGTGTGGGAGGCTGTTGTAATTTTTAGACTATCAGATAGTTCAATCCTCCAGGAACCAGCACTGTGACTGACAAAAAACCCCCAAATAACAAACATCCTGAACTTGATTGAGTCAGACGCAAAAACTGAATAATATGTGGTTTTCTCCTGTGGGAAGCAGGAATGCTTTTCATATTTAGTCAGTAGGTTGTGCATGGAATATGGTAGTCGGAGGAGCAGCTTGTGGCAGAAATTACTAGTGTTCAGCAAAATCTTTCATTCTTGGAACACTCAAACACAGTTTCTGGCCTCTTTTTTGCCACGTAACTTCATTCTAGTCAAGGGAACATGAACAGAAGCGAGGTCCCTCTTTCAGACATTCCATCGCTCCTCCTCCATGCTCATTCTTAGTGGACTCTGATGACCACAGTGACCAACCAGTGCAGAGCTGAATGATGATGTGAATTAGAAGTCCCACAAATCCTAACCTGGAACATTTTTTCCCAAGTTGGAAATCGGTTTCTGTGCACGTTGAGGATAAAGTATGCAGTTTAGCCTCTGCCGACTAAGGAAGAGACAAAGTTGAGGTCTCTCTTCATAATGTTATGAGACATCAGAGATGAGGAAAAAATCATTTGGGAAACCGTGTAATAAAATCAAGCCACTTAAAAATGGAAATCATATGAAGTTGTCCTGAGATTGATGTGTAGTGGCATTTGAGACTAATGGAACAATTCCAACTAGTCCTCAAGGAAGGGAAATATGACTCAAGATTATATTCAGAAAAATTGTCATTCAAGTATAGAGATGAAAGATAAACATATCGAATATACAAGAACTTGGGGAATATTGTTTTCATGAATCTTCATGGCTAAAATTAGAAGATTTCCAAGTAATGAGGGGAAAATTATGGCAGAATGACTAACAGTGAGAATTTTATTTATGTTTATGTAATTTATGGCAAAAGATAAAACATACCAATGCTGAGTCCCAATAACACTAATGGTTATAATTTCTAATAAATATGCACTAGTTATGAATACCAGGGACTAAATAACATAATTTTACTAGCATTTTCCTAATGAATGTTGAGTCTATGAGTAGAAATAAAATTACATTGCCTACAAAGGACTTTAATTCACTTTTCTAGTCTATAACAAATAAACTGGGGCCAAAAAATCAACTAATGATGTGATAACTAGAACTACAAGGTGGGTTTGTAAGGTAGATTTAACAGATGCATATTTAACTTTGTACCTTAAAAATAGAAATATGCCATCTTTTCAACCACCGGTACTATATTCACAAGGAATCACTATGTCAGGTTGAAAAATCAGAAGACGAAAAAGCTCTACTATCTGGATGTTTAAAAGCTTTCACTTAAACAACTTATGAAATAGCAGAGCATATTGGCATATTGACAATGAAAATTCTACATAATAGCAAATGGGGCCAACAGTGGAAGAAAAAGGCAGAGGACAAACCATAGCTTTGTGTACTTTATTTTTTTGCTCCATTGTGTACATGGTGCTGTAGTTCGAACCCGCATCCTCATACATGCCACTGAGCCACTGCTCCAGCCCTAACTTTGTGCACCTTAGTAAATAAGTATGAGCCTAAGTGAAATAAACACTTATCTAAAGGAGACACAAAAACGACAGCAGGAAAACAGAAATAAAGAATTAAAAAAGGCAAACAGTAAATTAAACTGAAAAATGCAAAAGCTATTTATAAATCGAAGAGATGGGTCTTAAAAATAAATAAGAGTTAAATGCTAAGTAACCAGGCAATAAAATAAGGAAGGAAACACAAACATACTAAATAAACAAGAGTGGAAATAACCACAGTTGCAGAAAACTAATTATTGAGGATAGGTTTCTAAACCCCATGCAAATACATATGAAATCTTTTGAAAGTTTTCAAGGAGAATAAACTCTACCAGAAAATATTCTAGAAAAGAATAAAAAATTGAAAGACTAATTAACATAGGAAATAAAGTTGGCATGTAGTTAATTAAAGAGGACTCAGTCTAGGCAGTTTCATAGGACTGAATCTAATGTTATTTAAATTGCTCTAGAGCCCTACTGAAGGAAAAATTCTAAATTCACTCTCTGTACTAGTGTACATCACACTGTTACAAAAGTCCAACAAAAAGTAGTATAGAAGGTGCTACATGATATTGGCATAAAAGTCTGAATAAATGATTAGCAAAGATACCCTAGTAGTCAATTAAAAGAGATCAAGAGGGTGAGGATGGTTCTATATTAGAAAATGTATTAAGATACATAATCTTTGTAATAGATCTAAGATGAATCTTATAATTTCCATGTGTGCGTGTCTATCTGTCTGTTTGTTTGTCTGCCTGCCTGCCTGCATGCATGCATGTGCTTGTGTACTGGAGATTGAACCCAGGCTACTTAACCACTGAGTCACATTCTCGGCCCTTTTTATATTTTAAGACAGGGTCTCCCTAAGTCCCTTAGGGCCTTCCTAAGTTGCTGAGGCTGGCTTTCTTTCTTTCTTTCTTTCTTTTTAAAGAGAGAGGGACAGTGAGACGGAGAAAGAGAGAAACAACTTTGTTTAGTTTTTCACATGGCCTTAGTTGCTCCAACACTTAGTTGTATACGTGGTGCTGGATTTTGAACCCAAGTCCTCGTGCTTGCCAGGCAAGCACCGAAACCACCGAGCCACTGCTGCAGCCCCTGAGGCTGGCTTTCAACTTGCAATCCTCCTGCCTCAATCTCCTGAGTTGCTGGGATTACACAGGGTGTGCCACTGTGCCTGGTTTATAATTTCTAAAAGTTTTGTAAAAGCAATATAAAGTGTAAGCCAGGCACAAAAGGTCACATATTGTCTGAGTCTATTTATATGAAATATCCAGAATAGGGAAATTTATAAAAACATAAGTAGATTAATGGTTGCCTAGGGCTGAACACAGGTGGGTGGGATGGGGAGTCTGGGAGATTAATGGGCCTGGGATTTCTTTTGGTGGTAAACATTCTAAAATTAGATTGTGATAGTACACAAATTTGTGAATATATTAAAAGCCATTGACTTGTACATTTTAAATGGGCAAATTTTTACATAAATCATATTTCAAAGCTATTAAAAAGTTAATGTATATTCTTGATTTAAAACCTTAAGTAAAATATTCTTAGGTTGATAAGAACTCTACCTGGCTCAACCCTAGAGTTAACATCAACCTTGATGGGAGAAACAATAGTATTTTTCCCATAAAGATTTGGGACAAGGCAAGGATTTCCATGATCAGAACTGTTCTTTAATGCTATTCAGAGAGACCAGCCAACACGTTTAGACAAAGTACAGAAATAAGAGGCATAAAATTTGAAAAGGATAGGACAAAATCACCACTATTTCCAGCTTCTATTATTGTAGACATAGAAAACATAAACCATAAAAATATCTAAAAACTAATAAAATCCAATAAGTTTGGTAGATATGAAGTTAATACACATGAATAGCTTTTATATTTCCAAATTAAAATCACTTAAACGAGTTGAGAAAGGTCACTGTTTATTGCAGTCACCAGCTCTGTGATCTAAGGTGAGTTACTTAACCTCTGTGCATCTTAATTTCCTGACTCAGAGTTTTTCTAATGGTTAAATATACTAACCATTCAATGAAGGCTGGTGCTCGGCCCGCCCTTACTCTAAGCAAAGGACACAGTGCTTCCCTGACCTGGTTCACATGGTCTTAGGAGTGGAAACTGGTAAACTCACTTACCTCAGGATGCCCCTTTCTTCCCAATGGTGGATAATGGCCATGTACCATCTCCCAGGGTAGAAAATGAGCTTCTCCTTCAGTGCCAACTTTACTGACAGAGTGAATTGGAGTTGCAATGTTGAGAATAACTGCAAAACTACCTGTTGATTAGATGAGAAGAAAAATCTGTGATGAAGAGTGCTTAAAAATCAGAAGAGGGTGTGTGCTTATGGAGCCAGACTACACTAGTGTATGCACCTCAGGGTTTTGTTTTCTCCACTTTCATCAAAATTTTAGCTGAAATCCTTATATTATCAGGATCAATTGCAAAATTATAGCATAAATGCATGCTTAGTTCTTATTTTGGCATATGAATAGTTGGTGTGACTAGTGCATGTCATATAAAATATTATTAAAATGACACATGTATTAGTCATAGAATAAAGTATTTTAAAAATGAAACCTGGATAATGCTGTTAAATTGAATAATCTTTCTCTTTCTTCCTACAGTCATCTTACACTTGTGCTATTATTCTATCAGACTTTAGAGTATATTTTTATACTTGAATTTGTTTGCATTAAAACCATGATATAGACTATTATTAAACATAGTATAATATTTTCTAAAAAGCTAAAACACACCAGAACCTTCACTTTTAAGAATCATCCTTCAAATGAGTCATATTACAATGCTAATTATTTATTCCTCTTATACTGTTATTATTTGTATCATTTTCTGAGATCTTCTTTTGCAGTTCCCATCATAGCCTGTGGCACTTTCTTTTGAGTACATAGAAATAGCTAGGAATAATTTAGAAACATGTATGTTTGAATTAAATTATTTCGCTTGGCATTAAAAGAAGGAAAAAATTTCAAGTTTGACTATAATAAGACTGGGTTTTGGTAGATGGCTCGTTCATTCTCTCCGAAAGCGCTTGTTTACAAATCAGCTCCAGAACAGCAGGAACAGACTTACTGTTACTTATGCAGAGAGTTTGCTGTTGAACTGAGTGCCTTGTGGGGTAATGGGTTGAAGTCTAACAGGTGTGGGTTTCAATCCTGACACTGCAATTGTGCAAAATTCAAGATAATCCCAGGCAGCCTTGATGCCATTTTTATTATAAAACAAATTCTTAGGATAAGTGAATTAATGAGAAAAGTACCAGTGTGACATACCATCACTTACCAAGTGTCAATTCCTGACTTTAAGTCACGTTCAGGGTAAGATTTGGAGATTTGGTATAATAAATTCTGTCAACTAGCTTGTCTAAAATCTAACTAGGAACCCCATACCTCCCCTATAAACTAGCTCTTTGAAAACAGATAACCCCTGGTTTGTGCACATTTTCCATGGCACGTGCAATTTTCTTTCTAGATGCCTTTTCTACCATCAGTTTTGGACAAGATTCCATTTGTCTTCCTGGACCAGACATCCTGGAAAGGGGCATGAAGGAAGGTTTCTCACACATGATGCTCTACCCAGGGAAAAGGACAACTTCAGAGGTTCCAGGGACAGATAGCTTAAGGGGGTCAGCATTAGAACTTGTACTCTGTCTTGTAATTAAATCTGTAACATTTAGTGTTGACTGGAGACTTCAACACCGAGTACTGGAGATCTAATTAAGGCCAATCATTCTCAAGAGAACAGCTCCTAAAATGGCTTAAGATAAGTAGTAAAGATAGAACTATACAAGTGTTAGGAAAATGGAGTGTTACCGAGACAGAAGGGACTTTCTATTTGATTTGGATTTTGTTCTCATCTAGAGATGATATTGTGAACAGGAAGCAATTGCTGTCTCTCTCTGGGGCTTTATTTTTCTGATTTTATTATGAACCTATGAAAACTTAGTTTGATATTTGGGAAGCAGAAGTGTCATGCATTAGGTATATGATTCAGAAAACTTAAAAATATATACTTAGAAATTTCAATATTTCTCCCCTTAAAGAAAAAGATATATATTTTTAAGGTAAGAAAATTAGTTGTTGCTAAACCTACAGACATTTACATTTTGAATTTTATTGTGGTTTAATTCACAATTAAAAACTGTATGTGTATGTATGGTGTATAATGATATACATATATAATTTGTGGTGTATATGATTTAGATTATACATAGTGAAATGATTAAATTAAACTAGCTGATGTATTCATCTCATACTTATCTGTTTTTGTGGTGAGAACTTTATTAATGGATTATAGTTTTACATAATACAGGGATTTGTTGTTACACATTCATACATGCACACATTAGGACAGTGTAATTTGGACCACTCCTTATCCAGCATTCCCTGCCCCACTTTCTCCCTGGTCTCTTGTCTCTGCTGATCTCCTCCTGCTTACAAATGTATATGATGTCTATATGTTCATATATAAAATGTATAATTTTCCAAAAATTTTTCTAGTTTTAAATGCCTGTATGAGTATTATCCAGCATTTCAGGGGTGTAAAGCATACTATACAGTATTTATAACCCACATTATCCCTTCCCCCTCCCCCTCCCCCCTACATAATTAGTCTTGCCCAGACCCATCAAACTTGGAGTAACATACAATCTAGGGCAAGTCTAATTATGTAGCAAACTTGACTATCTTCTTATCTTTTGTTTTACTCTACCTTCCAGATATAAGAGAAAACATTCGACCTTGGACTTTGAGTTTGGCTAATTTCACTTAGCATTTCCATCCATTTATATGGTGATAACTTTTAATATCTATTGTCTAAGCAATTTTCAAGTATACAAAATGGTGTTATTAACTGTAGGTGCCATATTCTACAATGTATTCGTTAGTGAATTGTTCCTCTAGTTAATTCTAGTTAAAGGCTGTGACTTCCTTTGGGTTATCCTGGTTTCTGCTGGTGAATCTGTTGGCAGTTTCAAAGTGTGAGTTGGCCAGAGAATATGAATTCCTAAGAGTTGGGTTTCCCATTGTGGAATCAGTTTTCTTCCTGGAAGTTGTATTAAGTTGGCTAGAGTGCATGCCAAATGAACTACAGAAGAAAAAAGTAATGTTTCATTATTATTAGAAGCAAATAGTTGGATCAAAGCTCCTTTGTGAGGACCCTAACTAAAAACCATACTCTAGACTTGGTACCCATTTGGAGCATAAGTTAATGAGTCTTTGAATACGTTGGAAAATGTAATCAAAAGATTTTCCTGAAAAATCAGATCTAAACCATTAGAATTCATTTTGGGTTAACCATTGTGACATTAAATGTATTCAGATATTGCCCTTTCTATTTCTCATTTCTTATGTATTTTTATTTCTATTGTTTTAATTTTTGGCACTGATGATTTGACCCAGGGGTGCTATACCACTGAGTCATTTACATTTTTTATTTTGGGACAGGGTTTCCCTAAGTTGCTTTAGTACCTTGCTAAATTGCTAAGGCTGTCCTCAGATTTGCAATCCTCCTGTCTTAGCCTCCTGAACTATTGGAATTACAGGTGTACCTCACCGAGCCCAGCTCTTACATACTGTTTCACAGAACATAACTCAACCAGTATGTTTTGAGTAAAAGTAATGCTGTTTAAAAAGATAGCTCAGGAGGTTGGGGATTTAGCTCAGTAGCAGAGTGCTTGCCTAGCATGCGCAAGGCCCTGAGTTCAGTCCTCAGCCCTTAAAAAAAAAAAAAAACCTCAGTAGTAAAATCAAAGTCAAACTTTTATTTATTTATTTTTGAGACAGAGTCTCCCTATGTTGCTAAGGGTGACTTTGAACTTGGAATCCTTCTGCCTCAGCCTAGGTTTTATTCCATTTCACGTAACTGTGACAAAGTTAACCACATTAAGAGGCCAATATGCCTCTAGGTCTCTCAGAGGGATCTATTTTGAGGGCAGCTACCCAAGCTCTTGGCTTATAGTTTAGCAATTCCAAGAATGCTTTTAGTACAGTGTTCCTCTAGCTCTTATCTATGGACCATCTGCCACAAAATGTTCAGATGTTGATGGAAAGGGTTGCCTCTTGGGTCTTCCCTCAGACCTACTTAGTATATCTAGGGGGTGTATCTTTAACAAAATTTAACTCTGGAAATAACACTCTTTGGATTAGATGTAATTTATTACTTCAAGGTCCTGGAATGGAACCTGACACATTAGGCACATATTTATAAAGTGATAGTTCTAAACCAGAAGACATGTCAACATTAAGAAGGATTAAAAAACAGAATGAAATCTTACTTGGTGGGTTGAGGAAAGGCTTCACCACTGGAAGACCCAGGAAAGGTTTGTTCATCAGAAGCAGTGGAAAAGTTATAGAGTAGAGAATTACCACATGGAAGAGAGGGCTGTTCTGGGAAAATTTTGGTTCATTGAGATGGTCCAAAACTAGTTCTAGGGGAAGGGGAATCAAAGAAAGAGTTATATTTTGTGGAAGATTTCCAAGCTTCTCCAAAATTGGTAAAGAAAGATGAAAATATACAAAACATGAAGAAAATATTATTTAGAGATTATTCTAAGGATTACAGTTAAGATCAAGTTAGTAATAAGAGATCTAGAGATAAACAGAGCCATTTGTAGACCAGGCATATGCAGATGAAGGTCTTATCTAAGGTAGGGGCTGTGGAAATAAGAGGGTATTTAGAAGTGACATTATGAAGCAACAAACAGCATCACCGATGGGTCTGTTATGGCCTAACACTCGTACATGAAATGATCTACTTTTCTATATTCATAGCTCAAGAATTAATCATATTAAAAAATGGAACTTCATTCTTCCTCATAAATTTTGTCTGTAGAAAACAATCTTTTCCTGATGGAATGATTCAACTACTATAATTTATCAATACCTCCCTAATATGTAGCATATATGAAAATATGTCACTATTACACTGATGATACCAAAATAGATTTAGGAAAAGCATGTTCTACTGGTAATTAGTGTTCTGTAGCTTCACTGAGCTCCTTGTCTGGGTTTTGGGAAGATGAATGTGCAGGACCAATGGCCTATTACCTGTAACAAGTTTTGAAATTCAGGGTAAACTTAACAAGGATCAGTGTGTGTAAATGATTGGGAAAGTGAGATAATGAAAACATAGTATGACAGCCTCCTTGACACCGAATATCAATTGAGGATGTGAAAATTAGGTGTTAAATGTTTGGAACTCAAATCTTTCAAAGAGAATTTATTTTCCAGATAGCATAAGTAAAACAAAGATAACCTAGTCCAATATTCTTAAAGAGACACTACATTAAAATATTAAGAAATACATAGATGTATGATTCTCTAGACACTCAAGTTTGCAGTCAGCATGCTGGCCTGCAGGTCAAATTTGGCCTACTGTCTATCAAAAAATTAAAGTTTTATTGGAACACAGTCACCTTCATTCATTTATATAGTGTTTTTGTCTGTCTTCACACTAAACAGCAGGGCTGAAGAGTTACAACAGACTTTATATACTACAAAGTCTAAAATATTGGTCTTCACATGCGTTCCTGTAGTTGATGACGTCTGCCATCTGCTATGATTTTTTCACCAAAGCTGAGTCAATGACATATCTTGACCTTGATTCTCCAAAACTGAGTTAATAAATCTTTTTTATTTATAAAGGTAGGCTGACTTAGGTATTTTGTTATAGTTACACAAATTGACTTATACACTAGTGTAATCTAAACTACCTCCTTTTTAATCAGTAAATGTTTAAACCTTACTGAATTTCAAAGTACCCTCCTAGGAAAGAAAGGTCAGTCATGTTTGCAATTTTAATTGTCAGATAAATTCCGTCTATAGTGACATACTTTTCTCATTAGCTAACTAAATGAAGTTATGAAATTTACTTGGGCAACTCTTAGTGGGAAAGAAATAACCATTTGACTTCAGTCAAATGAAGTTTGATTTGTTTAACTTCTAGTGTTTTCATAAAGTTGAGGTTGTTCTGGATATTATCAAAGTTATTAGAATAGTCAAACAGTTGTATTATAACATACCCACAAAGAAAAAATCCATGCCAACTAGACTCCCTTGCTCAAGGTACTTGGGACAGTAGAGGTTATAAAGAATGTAGTGTATAGAATTCAACAGTTTTTAATGTTTAATCCACCTAATCCAGGATAAAACAGTATCTGGTATTTAGTGCTATTTACTTGAGATGTGGGGCTCTTTGTACTTATATACACCAGGGTCACCCTTTTATTAGTAGGATGCTGGAACACTATTTGAGCAATTACTGGTGCAGTCAATTAAATGACCTCCTCCTCTCTGGGGAAAGGACATGACTTTTTCCTCCTTATGAACTTAATTTATACCTCATTTATGATGAGAATTGATATAGCACCTTCTTTAAAGTTGAAATGTTTGTCTCTGACTGCCAGTATCTAGATTGACAATGCCACCTACATAGTTCACCTCAATATCTATGTGTGTTAGTTGCAGTTTGTTAGTTCATTAGTTCAATGCTTAGTTGTGTTGAACTGAATGGTATTACCTGCACATTAATATGAAGATGCTGCTCTTAATACTACAAAATATCATTGTTATTGAAGAAATTGTTGCACCAAAATCCCTACGTTGAATCACTTACCACTGTGACTACACTTGGAAGGGAGGTATCTAAAGAATCCAATTAAGGGTAAATGGTATCATGAGAGTGGCGTACCACTAATCAGAAGAGAAAGACACACCACAATACTCTTTCTGTGTACACAAACAGAAGAGGCCATCCACAAGTTAGGAAGAGAGGCCTCACCTGAAATAACCTGTTGGAATTTCATTTTGAAAAAATTTTATTAATGTTAATTGTGTATGTAAATGGGTTTCAGTGTGATATTTCCACACATGCATATACTACGAACTGATCAAATCTGGTCTCCCTTTATCCACCCCTCTTTCCCTTTCCCAACTTTTAATAATCACTGTTCTACATGTAGGTCATCTTAAAAACTTCCATTTGTGAGAGAGAACATGTGATACTTGCATTTCTGCGTCTGGCTTACTTCACTTAACATAATGTGCTCCAGTTCCATTCATTGTTCTGCCAAAGACAGGATTTCATCCTTCTTCATGACTGAACAATATTCCACTGAATATTAAACTAACTACACTTTCTTTATTCATTGATCCATTGGTGGGCACATTGGTTGATTCCTGTCTTAGCAATTGGGAATAGTTCCATAATGAACACAAATGTGCATGTATCTTTTTGGTATGCTGATTTCATTTCCTTTGGAAAAATACCTGGAAAGGAGATGCCTGGATCACATACTACATATATTTCTGTGTTTTGAGGAACCTTCACGCTGTTCTACATGATGGCTGTACTAATTTATATTCCAATCAACAGTATGTTAGAATTTCTGTCCGCATCCTTGTCAGTACTACTACTCATTTTTTATTAATAGCTATTCTAACTGGGATGAGATAATATGTCCTTGTTGTTTCAATTTACATTTTGCTGATGGCTAGTGATATTCAGCTTTTTTCATATTTCAGTCATTTGTATTTCTTTTGGGAAATGTCTATTTAAATAATTTGTTTACTTCTTAATAAGATTGTGCTCTGACACTCTGTTGTGTATGTGGTGCTGGGGTTTGAGGCTGTGCACTTGGCACTTACCAGGCAAGCGCTGCAACCACTGAGCCACCTCTTCAGCCTTAGTTCACATTTTTTAACACAAAAATACTTGATCATAGTTACAGGGTACCATACAATAATTTGATATATGTATACAATGCATAATGATTGAATCAGGGTTTACATTTCAAATAACTGTTTGAATAGGCTATAGTAGGTCAGGAATGAAGCTGAGATCAGTTACGCTGCTGCAATTGAAGAGGCAAAAGGTGTGGGAGCTTGGTAAAGGTGGTCACAGTGAACATTGAGAACAGTGGATGGGTGCTGAGATGCCCTGGAGATGGATGAGTCAATAGACATCGCTGATGAACTGAATGCGTGGGTGGCAATGCCAGAGGAAAGACAGAATTGAGAATGGCATGTGCATGTGGGGCTTCCGTAACTGGGTCGTGGTTCCATGCGTGGAAATGGAATGCTGCAAGAAGCAGGTTTTCAGGGAAAGTGCAAGCATTCTGGCTTGGAAATATAAGTTTTTTTGAGATTCCTATTAAATGTTCGAATGGAAATGTCAGATGGTTAGATGCAGTAGCATGGAATTCAGTGAGGTAAATTTGTGAGATACAGATTTGGAAGTAATACAGTTAAATGCCAATAGTAGCATCTAAAGTTGCAAGAACTGATAAAATCAACCGGGGAAAGGAACTAGGGCAGGTGTAAAACTGATCGATTTGTGATCCTTGCCCTCAGTATAAGATGAGAAAATAAGTACATATTCATGGCTCTGTTTATCTCTGTCAGCTTTCCATCACTGTAGTAAGTGACTGGCATAATCGGCTTATAAAGAGAAAAGGTTTATTTTGGCTCATGGTTTTGGAGATTCTAGTCACCGATTGGTTTACCCTGTTTCCTTTGGGCCTGGGGTGAGGCAGCACATCATGACAGCAGTATGCAATGGAATAAAACCATTCACTGTGGTCAAGGAGCAAAGGGAGGATAAGACCTGGGTCCCATGAACTCCTCCTTCAAGGGCTGCCTCCAAAGAGACCCACAAAAATGCTACGTATACTAACGGAGGGTAAAGTGATGTTTCAATACAGGTATGTACTGTGTGATGTTTAGGTAAGGTTAAACACACATGTCCTCTAATATTTATCATTTCTTTATAGTAACATTCAAAATCCTTTCGTCTGGCTTTTTAAGTATGCATATTGACTCATTTAAAAAAATGCTGTTAGAAATATGGTTGTTAATTTCACCTTTAAGATCTGACGTGTCTTCTCAAAGAATGCCTTCCCCCAGCTTCTATTTTCAGGTCTCGCATTTTAGTGTTTCCAAACTTGGGCTAGAAAAGGGAAAAGTTATATTTTTGAGGAATTTGAAGGAAAGCAACGCTGTTTTTATAATGAAAAGAACGGCGAATATGGGAATGGTGGAGCTTGCTTTTGCTCTTCCTCGCTATGCTCTGCTCCCCACAAAATACAAAGAAATGCTGCGCACAGTAAGACCACAGTCTAAGGCAGGCAGTCAAGAAGCTTAGGAACAATAGGGCCAGAGGGAAGGCTTTGTGCCCACCCTCTCCCATTCCATGTGAAAACCATAAAACTCAAATGAATGAGAAGATTATATATAAAAGATTTATATCCAATATTGACTTTTCATCACAGGAGATCTCTCTCAAAGCTCAGTTCAACCTCAGAAAAGCAAGCACATCTGAGCCAACACTTGCTTCAACATCTCCTGCCCAAGTCTGTAAAATCCTGCAGGTATCATTTGTAGAATGTGCTTTGCCAATACAGAACATTCTTTTTTAAATGAAGGATGGCCATTGACATACTCTTTCCATTTTATACCTGGAATTCATGTAGCGTTTTCCTGACATGAATACACTTCACCTTCTCTGCAGACCTTGAATTTGGCTAGTGGTACCTCTTTGGGAAGACTGTCATCGCAGGCTCAGGTCATCTGGATGCTGGATTACCACCCGAATTCTATTCAGATGTGTCACAACAGCAGTCCCATAATCATACTTTATGGCCATTAATGTCCTTGTCTAGACAGGAAAGCTTGACCTATTACTTCTAATCTCCTTATTAAACTTCATAAAGCCACAAACTGTCTAAAACTGAGTGAATTCAAAATCATTGACAAATGTCATTTTCCCCTAATTCTTAGGATGCCTAATCAAAGAGCTCTGGAATGAAAGTGTGTGTGTGTGTATGTGCGCGTGTGCGCGCATGTGTGTGTGCGTGGTGTGTACCTGTGCAGATGTCTGCCTGTCTTACTTCATTACGGAGGGTATGTGAGCCTTTGAAATTTATCCAAGTTCTTCTAGTTGAGAAAAGTTAATTATTCTTCTATCATGCAGGAAAAGTTTGTTTCCCATTTACTCACAGGGAAGTACAGAACTCCTAGCAGGGGGACAAAAGACCCCTTTTCTGTGTTCCACTGCTTGTCATCATTCCCCAGTTGGTAGTGTGGGTTGAAGGGAAACATTAGGGGCTTTCCCCCTCACTCTTGTGGCATCCAATTACCTCTTTCAGTGACCCTGCAAGGCCAGCTTGAAATCCTTGTCTTAATACGGTGATCTTTATCACAGAGAAGACAATGACCTTTAAAATGTACCTCTTTCTAATTATCTGCTGACAGTCTCTCCTGGCCAGCTACCGAGTTTATAGAAGTAAAATCTGATAGTCAAAAAAATACCTCAAAGTTCAATGCCCCTGGGACTTTGTCAAATGGCTAACAAAGCTGCTTTGACATTCTCAAGTCTTAGAGGTTTATATCTTGTGCCAAAAGATTATTTGAGATTTATCGAAGTCAAATAGGACTTTATTGGAAGACATAGAACTAAAATGACATATCTATGGTATGCCGTGTAAGCAGCATCATTCTAGGTAAATTGATATCAAGATAAAAATGTTTTGGCAATTCACAGATCAAGGTTATACCATTTTTTGACTTACATGATACAAAGATTTTTTTTAAATTTTTTTATTTTTGAGCAAACTTACAAGATTTTAACAAAACAATATAAAATGTGTATAAGATGTGTATATATTCTGGACATTGCAATTATCCCCAGGAGTGCCCCCCCAATTACCCTCCCTTATCCCTCCCTTCCCCTTCCCATTATAACTCTAAAAATAGTATTAGATTGTAAAGCATTACATCTTATCTGAATTTA
>PVKS010036593.1:0-19248 GCA_004027875.1 Aplodontia rufa
GCTTGCTTTCGCTGATTTTACTGCTCGTCTTTCTGTCCCCAATATTCCTGGTGTATGAAAGGCAATGAGGTAGTTTGCTTAGATTCAGACTCTGATTTTCACAATTATACTTACATTATTTCTATGTGCTCCATGTTGCCTTCTCTGGGGAGGGGCCCCCCACAACATTGAACACCACTGATTCAGATTGTGGATTTGGTGGAGAAAACAGTCCCTTCAATGTTGTTTTCACATCCCTTGATTATTGTTGGCTTAATTAAAAATTCCGTTTTGCACAATAACAATTTTCTAATTTTAATAATTTCTTCCAGATTTACAAATTGGAGGTTTTTTCCATCAATTCAAGAATTTACATATAAAAATACAAGATTATAAGATACTAATTATTTCTTTTAATTGTCAGCTTCCCAGAGGTGATTGAGATTAGAAGACATAAAAATTGGCTAGATAGTGAGGACAATAGACCCTATTTAACCACATCTAGCAGCTGGCCAGGAGAGAGAAATTAAGGAGTATGCTCAGGGCCTTCAAATGCAAAGGACCTTGACGCTCACCTGTGGGAGCAACTCTTTTGTTTCAGAGGCAGTAAAACTGAGAAGTGGGGGTGAACACAGATGGGAACCAAGAAAGATTTGCTACATATTTTGCACAGATTTTTAACCAATGGTTTAGGTGCTTAGTTTCAATGCCTGTTTTGCACAGAGTTTAACCAGTGATGTTGGTGCTTTTCTCAATGCCTGCTTTACATGACTCTTAATCAAGGCTCATACCCAAACCAATATAAACCCTGGCCTAACACAAATCAAATGGTATCCTAGTTCCAGGTACCCCCTCTGCCTTGCAGAGACTCTGCTCTCCTTCCTTAAATCCTACTCCTTTTACTCTTCCATTCTGTGGTTTTCTGTAGATTTTTAATCTTCAAATTCACCAAATTCACGACACCAGAACTCAAGAAGATTGCCACTGAATTCCTTGGGTAAATTTTCACACCAAGAGCTGCAAACACTGCTCAACAGTAGCAGGACATGGGAGGCAGGGGAACCCCAGCTTAGAGCTGGGGAGCTGCTAACACTATTTCGGCTGCAAAAACCTGCAGCCAGCCCAAATTTCCAGTTTTAACTGGGAATAGCTGCAAACACTAAAAATGGGCTATTGTGGCCACAGAAATCTGCAGTCAGTCCAAATGTGATTTGCCAGCGGGAGCAGAGAATCCCTCCTCACCTCAAAAGCCCTGCATCACTGATGTCTACTAGTGTTTCCTCTGTTCGAAGTTTTCTCTCTTATTTATAAGGCATAATTATTAACATGTGTATTTTTCTGTATTATATATATTGGGCTCTCCTATGCTTCTCAAATCCCCTTCACCTTTTTCTCCTAAACCACTATTGTGTATCTATTCTCACCCTATCTCGATTCAGGTATCTCTTACCACCTTTTTCAGGTGCAACAAAATGTATCTATTACTCTGAAATGATGTCTACTGATAGGATCTCTTATGAATGACTATGGTACGTAGTTCAAAGTCAAAATTAATCTTCCTTGGAAATTCAACCACAAAAGGTAATATATAAGGCTAAGTTAAAACTACTATGCAATTTTATCAAGAAGCTTACATTTTACCATACCTCTAATGCATTTATAAACATACTGATTTCTGTAGCATACTTTTTTGAACCATCTTTGAAATGTCGCTACATCCATACCCAGTGTTCTCTGTGTTCATGTACCAATAAAGCACCAAATTAAAAAAAAAAGAAAATAGCATTTGCTCCTATTATACAAGTCAACAAATTTGGAATACATTCTGCTAAGGCATTTTTAACTAGAAGAGTCCAGTGTAAATCAGACAAGAAGCTGACAAGTTTCAGTCTTCTCAAAATGGGAATATCATGTGTTGCAGTGTGTGGTACATTACGTGGGGAGATTGAAGTTCTGTGAATTATTTTTATGTAAGAATTCTGTTGACCAACCAAAAACCAGTCAATTTATTTATTTATTTATTTATTTATTTATTTATTTATTTATTTTAGAGAATGAGCAAGAAAGAGAATCAATTTAGTGTTTATTAATTAGATTTTATTAATTTATTAATTTAGATTTTATTAATCTGACACTTAGTTGGGTTCATGTTGCTGGGGATTGGACCCACATCCTCAAGAATGCCAGACAAGCCAAGTAACTGCTGAGCCTATCAAACTTTATGGAGAGGTCAGGGAGTTCAAGTGATAAACACCAATATTTCTCTTTTTTTATTGGGATTTTGACAGGATTTAATTTCTATTATTTGGTACATCATAAATCTACATTTGCAATACAAAGATAACTAGCTTTCATTATGGGAAAGGATGGTAAATGAAATGGATTTTGAATCTGAAATCTAGCTTAGCCTCATACTAAACAGGTGATATTCTGAATGACATCTCACAGCAAAAGCCTTGATTTTTGCATCAGAAAAAAAATAAAAATAGTTAAACCACTCCTACCTTAAATAGTTTTAGTAAAGCTCAAACCAAATTTATACATAATGCTAAAAGGTCATTAATTAGGAATTATTAAAATAAAGGAGTTCTCTTCCAAGGCTGTATGAGAGACATTAAACATCATGATTTAGAAAACTAATCACATAAGAAAATCAAAATAATATTTCTAGATAAAAAACAAATTAAATTTGTAAAATATATTCCCACTTCATTTTTAAAGACAGAAAAATTGCTAATATAAGCATGTTAGAAAAGATACATCAGATGTTATTAGTGGTTATTGATGAGTATTTTTCCTCTTTGTTTTTTGCTTTCCTTTTCAAATTTTAATAAATGAGAGAAATACATTATAAAGATAGAGAAATATCCCAAATGGATAGTGTAAGAAAGTAAGGAACATGTCAACTCACTTATAGTCATTAGCAGAATGAAAACTACTTGGCCGATGAATCAGCTATACAATGGTTATACCATAAGATTATCATGGAACTGAAAAATTGCCAGCACTTAATGATATCATATCCTTGGCCACATTGTTGGGTAAAACATTACTCCCGTGACTGTGGTGATGCTAATATACACAGACCTACTGTTTGACAGTTGTGTGAATTATACCACATATAGCAATGTAAAATACGTAATCCTTGTGAAAGTTAAGAAATGACTGTCACTGGTTTGTGTATTCACTTTATTATACTATATTATTTATTGTTTATTTTAGAGTGTTCTACTACTTATATAAAAATAGTTTATTGTAGAAGAATACATAAGCAGCAACTTCATATATTTGGTGTTTACTGAATCTCCTAATTGACGTAAACCACCTAGATTTGTGTAGGTACAGTCTTTGATGTTTGAATAAAACCAAAATCACCTAACAAAGCATTTCTAAGAAATACCTCATTGTTAAGTGATACATGACCATACAGACAATTGATATTTGGTATGTATTATAGCTGAGCAGCTGGGAGATGAAGATTTCCTACAAAATTAGTCCAACTGATGTATCAAGAAGAAAGAAAGAAAATAGCCTAGGACCCCTATTATATGCCACATGAAAATCAGTTCCAGCAGAATCACGGACCAAAACAAAAATTCTAAATAAGCACACAAAAGCTTTCAAACTATAATATAGGAAAATACTTTCACAATATAAGAGCAAAGAAAGTCTTAAAGAAAATATTTCATATTTAACTACATTACAATGGTCAAACAGAACATAGCATCTGCAGTAACAAGGTGCTTTTATATAGGCCACATAGAGTGCTTTCAAATCACTGTGCATAAATAGAAAGCACAATTCAAAAGAAATCAAAGATCAATGAAGGTACCATACATTTAATGACACACAGTCAACTAATAAGAGAAATTAAAATTAATATTTATGAATGAATTAATTAATGGTAATAGCATTAAAGAATGACTATGAGAAGTTTTAGAAAGGATGGTGAACAGTGGAACTCTAACATCACAGGGAGATATGTAATTTCTTGGCATTGTCTAATGAAGTGGAAGACATTCACACTTCCTGACTCATCTAACACAGTTTTACATCTAAACTTAATACACACAAATGTACCAAATAATACATGAACTAACATACTTATAGCAGCACTTTTCCTGTTGTCAAACAATGGAGACAGTCCCCTGCCTACTAACTGAGGAAGGGTGAATGTATCCTGGAACATTATGTAGCAATTCAGCTTTTCCACAATCATTGGGAAAAAAGAAAATAATGGGATTAGAGAGTCTATTATGGCTCTAATAGTATTTATTAAGTCTATAAAAATATAGAGAATGATAGTGTATTATAAAATAGCTTATCAATTAAGATCATTCTTAATTCTTCATTTATTACTATACATTGCAAAGATTTTATTTTAATGGTAAGTAGGAAGATATATTTAAAAATGATATTTTTGTGATAAATGATGTACATGATAATATCTGACAAATAAATATGTAAATCATACACAATGTAAATTACAAATATCTGCTTTTGAAAACTATCCCAGTGGTAAATCTCTTCCATAAAGAATCATATATATTCTGTCAATAATTTTAATCAATTCATTGTTTATCCTATTCCTAAAAGTAATCCAAGGAAGAATAAAAGAGAATGGATTGTTTATATTTTAAAGCAATTGTTTTTGCCTTCTTAACTCCTCCATATTATTTCACCCATGGACGTTGAATCATACTTTATGACTGAACAGAGTTGCTCACCAAACTCTTCTACCTTTCTTCTCAGTGTCTTTCAGGGGAGGACACTAAGCAACAGATCCAAGAATATTTGATTAAGTAGTGTATATACATAATAGAAATTAAGGGGAAATGAGCAGAAATAGTCATTAAAAGGCTTATCAATACTTTCATGTTTATTATTTACTTTTCTTATATTACACTCATTGACCTCTTTTAATAATGGCATTTCTCGAACAATTTTACTAATACCTTTGTTGTAGATCTCCATTATTGTAATTCCAGATTGCAGATTTGTTGTTGCCTAAAATATGAAGAAAGGGCTGGAGTGGTGGCTCAGTGGTTACGGTGCTTGCCTGGCATGTGCATGGGCATGTGTTCGTACCCCAGCACCACATACCCAGTGAAGTGTTGTGAGAATGAAAGCCACATGAAAAACTAAATAAATTTGATTCTCTCTCTGTCTCTCACTGTCCCTCTCATAAAAAGAGAGAAAACATTAAGAGAAGTAAATAGACTTTCATTGTCCCTTCTCCATCCTCCTTCTATAAACACCATTCGGTCTAAATGGGACATACCCCTGCAGAAGAGAGCTGCAGATGCTTCAAAGTGATGAGTTACAGGACAAGAGAATATAGTAATTGACATGTAGGTTTTAACGAAGTGGGACTGGTGGCTAAATAATCATAGTTCTGATAGAAATTTTCATAAATCCTTTGTCTATTGAATACTCAGAAACATACACACACATAAGGAGTAGAAATGAGTTTGTGATTTTTCTTTTAACTTTATTTTTATTATACAATATACCTTTTTAATATTAGTACTGATTTTTAGGACTTCATAAATTCATATATATCTTAACCTTTTAATCTATTAAGTTTGAAAATATATGAAAAATATCAGTGACTATCACGGGAGGGCAATAGGGCCTCAGGGAAATTCTGACCCTCTGTATCTTCACTTTCATTAATGTTTTATTCATTTTAAAATAAAAATATAAAGTGTATTTAAACATAATGTGACACTTTACAAATATAAAATGTGGTTCATCTATCTAGAATTCCTTCCATTTCTTACTTTTATTGTTGAGATAGGTTAAGGAATGATAATTCTCTTTATAACTTAAGGCACTTTAAAAACTAAAAAGTGGAACTTCAACTGTGGATGCATGCCTTCCTTCCTATTAATATATCTAGATTGTTTATTTTTTCTTTAAAAACTTTTTATACTAACACAGATACTTTTGTGTGTGTTCAAACATTATAAACCTAATTTACTGATGGCTGGAAATTTGTTAAATTTCCAGAACAGGGTTCAAGAAGAAACTAGAATATGTTCTTGTTATAAAGTAATTCTGAGATTAGTTCAGAACATAAGCCTGTAAACAAGTTATTGTAATGTATTAAAGAATGATGATATTTTGTATTTCTTTAGAACTTCTGTGCAGATAAGATTTTCTTATTGCATACCATTATTTGAAATGTCTTATTATTTTAGTTAATATTTAAAATCATTAATTGGTAGCTATTTTTAGAATATAAAAATATTACTACACATCTATCTCTTATCTATTTGTAGATACATAGTTTAATTCTTCCAATTTGGGTTCCAGTAGGGAAAAGCTCAATAATTTGCCTTATATAGCATAGAGAATATCAAAACTAGAATCTTTTGAACTACATGTAGGTGATTAAGTTTCCCTGTTGTTTATGAATTCAACATATTGTCAATTTTCCATTTTCAGAGAAAAGATAATTGTAATAGAATAAAGAAGTAGATAGTGTTCTTTTATGGGGGGAGAAGAAAAACCCAAAAACACTTAGTAGAATTGAGAGAGAGTTCAAAAACTGGTAACACTGAGATTGCAACTTGACGATGAGAAGCCCAGCATTCAGAAAGGGTCTTTTTTATTTGTTTGCCTTTTTATTTTTATTTTTTATTTGCTTCTTCTGTTATTGTGAAATGGGTAAAGGTAGACGTGACACACAATGGAAGCTAGAAAATTTCCTTCACATTAGCCCAAGGGAGACTATTCTTCTAAGTATGTTGAGTTATTAGATTAGAGGGACAATAGAAAAAGTATTAATGTAATTTCAAAGGGGATAAAAGTAGGAGAAAGTAAACAGTAAAAGTATGCATCTAGAAAATCTGTTACTCTTTCATCTATTTTATTCCTGGACTTAATCCATATGCACACTTTCTTCAAAGGTAATTAAAGGGTAGAAAATGAACCACAAATTGCATTAATATATACCATACTTCAATTTGAATTTTTAATTTTGCATTTATTTAAAAAAAACTATTTACTTATACCTTCTGAATGACCAGTAAGAAATAATGGTTAGTGCCAGTGGGGAAAAAATATTTTTAATTTAATTGCTAAGGACTCTGTTTTGGGCCTTTGTTTTCCTCTACTTCTTCATCTCACCCCTGAAGGTAATTATTGCTAGTGCTATTCTGCCAGTTGCCTAGGATCATTGAAGGAAGGATAAAGCCAGGCATATTCTACTTAAAAATCTGCACTCTTTTCCCACCCAGGCCTTTCCCCTGGCATTCTTCTTTTCGTTCCTGCATTTATTCACTTTATTCATTCCTTCAGCAATCACTGAATGGGCCAGTGTTCCTTCAGGCAATGATTACTGAACACCGTTTTTCTGAGGACACCACAGTGAGGGTAGTAGTTGAAGGTCATGCCCTTTGCTGGTACAACTAACCAGAGAAGATAGACAATCAGCAAACTGCTTCAAACTATCACTTGAGGTTGTGCTGTCTAGATACCACACAGTCAGATGATCAATTTGGAATGTAGACTGTTGGTCAATTTCTTTTGACACAGGATTTTTATTTAACTCATCATGTACAGAATACTGTCCATTCACTTAAAAATACACCAAACATAGTGCTAAGCGCTCATTGTAATGGGTTGTAACTGCAAGGAAAATACATTTGAAGTATAAGGATCTTAAAAGAAAACTCAGTACCAGCTTCTGGGTGTCAAGTGTTTGCACAAATATCATCTCAGTTTTAGACAGTGCCTTGATAAATTTATATGAATTTTTCTTGAGATTTATTGATAGAAGAAAATAAAAATGTGCAGTCTATTTGGATTTATATTCCTGCTTTCACTGACCAAAAATGAGCCTAGCTTTTTGCACCTCATGGGGGAAAAAAAAGGAGACAGGCATTAATGGTCACTGAAAAACACCGAAAGCAGGTAAAGAACAACTTCTTTTTATCTCTTCAGTAATTTCCAAAATAAGATCATAAAGTCATGTTGTTATTGAGAACAATGTTAAAACAGGGCATTGAAATGGAGGAGACACTTGTCATCCAAGAAGATCCCTGGGGTGTCCTGCTTTTTAAGATTTATTTGTATTTCTTAAGAAAAGGACAGAAACTTGAATTCAAGGAAAGAGTAAAAGCCCCCAGCTGTGCGTTATTGTGGAAATACTGTCCAATTAGTGAACATCTCATTCAGGTCACTCCAAAAAAGAAATTTCTCCCTTAAGAAGAAATGTTTTTGATGTAAGAAATATCCTTAATTTTATGAGAGGAAGTAAGGAGACCCTAAATTGTATTATTTAAAGATTCTGAAATTTACTTTTTCCTTTCTTCCTTTTCTGTTTTTCTACCTACTCTTCCTTCATTCCCTTCTTTTCCTTCTGTCTTTTATTCCCCTCTTTCTTACATTCTCTTCCTTCCCTTCCTTCCATGCTCCCATCGTTTTTTTTTTAAGAGAGAAGGAGACTGAGAGAGACAGAATCAATTTTTATTGAGTTTTTTACATGCCTTTCCTTGCTCTGACACTTATATCTGTTGTGTACCAAATTATAAATTTGATTTCTTAGAACAAAATAATAAAAATCTAGAGAAGTCAAGTTACAAAGATATTTATCTTTGAAAATACAAAATCCTGTTGGCCAAAAGACTGAAAATTTTTGTGCTGAAACATTGGTGAGACCAATGAGAAATATTTATGATCAAATAAACTAAGGAACTTGTGGACTAAATGTTATTAATCAGATCAGGCAAAGATCATATGAGTTAAAATTCATACCCCAAGTTGCAATCATTCATGCTTAACAATTATTTCAATATTTCTAAAGTAACAAAGTGTACCTTTCTGAGGTATGCAACATATTATTCATGTTAGCACGGTTTAATTTAATCTTTTTTCACCCATTCAATTTTTAAAGGACATGTATTTTATAAGTTATATTTGCTACCATATGTCTAATATGGAAAGTTTTATTTGTTAAATGTTATCAGTGTCTGGCTATACTCACTCAAGCTGTATAATGAAGCCATTAGGCTTGTAGAAAGTAATCTGAAATTTAAGGCCTCGGTAACTTCATGTTTATTAATTCCACCTCTATAAATATGTAGGTGATTCTCTTACTTGTAAGAAAGCAGTCTTGGTTTGCTTCTCAAAATGTATTTATTTGAAATATTAACTGTGGAAAATATAATTCCCCAAGGTAGGCAAAATTCCCTTCCTTTTACAAAGTTAAGCCATAAAAATTGATATCATTTGAGCCCGTGCCTTATCTGATCCAGTCCCAGGCTGCTCTCAGTGACTGTTATTATGACAGTTAGGTCTTCCAAGTAGAGGTAAATGTCCTGTGTTACGATTGGTTCCCAAAATGTGATCCCAGAGTGGCAGCAGCAACAACTCCTGTTGACTTGATAAAATGTAAATTTTGGAAACTCCCCTCAGACCTATTGAATCAGAAGATAATTCTGACTCATCTTAGAGTTTGACAGCCTCTTCTCCACAGCAATTAACATACCAGTGACCTTCCCCATCATTGTCAAACTGGCTTCTCCCATTTCCTTTTCCCTCATTTTGTCTTCTTCTTTTACATTCAGATCTACTCTCCTAAACCACACTGATTTTTCTCAACATTTCAGGGAATAAAAAGCAGTTTCTCTGCAAAAATCTGTTTGACTCCTCTTACACCTTCATTTTATGAAGATAAGTTGTCTACATCAAAAGTATGCACATAAAAATGTTAAGGACGAACTATCCATCTAAAGTCATTTTTATTTTGCTTTAGTTCACGCCAAGAAACCAGCAACCTTTGAGTGTTATGTGCCAAAAGATCTGGCAATGCAACAGATTCATTTTCCTGAGTGTTTCCATTTGGTGCACTTAAAAAGGAAAAGTGGTAAGAATAGAGGTGGCTGTGTGAGCACAGTTCTTCAGCAACTGATGTTAATGTGCAATTCACTTCTGAGGGAAAACGATGACAAACACGAGCCTCTAACGGAGGAGAGGCACAGCTGCTTTTAATATTGTACAATTAAGAGCTTGTCAACAAAATATCATTAGCGTAGTCTCTTTCTGAGAAAAAACAAGAAGATGGAGAAAATAGCGAATGTGTCTGAAACATGGGTGACACAGCGTGATGTGGTTCGAAAATACATGACATCATATTGCTTATGTGCTTGTTTGAAAGGAATGAGAGTTCATGACATTAATGCAATTTTTATTTTTTATTTTTATTTTTGCCTATACATATATTTAGCTTTTGTCATTATATAGCAGTTCTTTAATAGGTAAGTAAATGAAGCACACAAACACACAAACTGGGACTTGGGGATCTGTATGAATCCTAACCAATATTTATATCGATGACCTGTTTCTTCATCTGTGAAGAAAGACGAAGAACACTGAGACTGAATACACAAATTGACAGGTACCAGTCTATATGTGAAAGTAGGACTATGACCCCAGACCATCACATCCAGTTCAAGACGCCAAACCATAATCTGTGTAGCAGAGATCAAGTCAGGGCTGAATCGACTAGCCAGAATTTCATCACTTGCTGGTTTCCTTCATAAGTGTTTCCCCCAGCATTTCAACCAACCAGAAAAAGTCAATGTAATCTCATGACCAATCACATAGGGTGTCTTGCTTGTATTTAGCCCATCTTCATCATCCCCATGACAAGAACTTTCAATAAGGACATACATAAAGCTTGCCCTATTTTTGCAATATGAAATTCCCATCCTCCTTGTAACAGTCTGTGTGTCGGTATGCTCCCAAAAATTCATGAGTTGAAACTTGATCAACTTTGTGATAGTATTAAGAGGTGGGGCCTTTGAGAGAAGATTAGGTCCTGAGGGTCATACCTTCATGAATGAGATAAATGTTCATATAAAAGAGAATGGAAGGAGCTCTTTAGCCCCTTCAAATCTTTCCACCCTGTGAGAATACATGAGAAGGCATCATCTTTGACATAGACAGCAAAATGCTGTCAGATATCCAGTATGCTAGTACCTTGATTGTCCACTTCTTAGCCTCCAGAAAAATGAGCAATAAATCTCTGTTACTTATAAATTGCCTCATAAAAGATATTTGGTCGTAGCATCTTGAACAGGCTGAGACACTCCTTTGCCTGCCTTTGAGTCTCTGCCAAATGCAAGTCAAGATGGCAGACTTTCTTGGTATAGTAAGCTATGAATAAACAACAGTTGTTCATCCTAATTATGGTGATCCTTATTTCCACACAAGCAAGTAGATGAAAGTTAAAATGCTTTCAACATCATATTTCTATAAAATTCTAGAAACCATGATCTCCAAGGAAAAATCACATAAATCTAAATGCAATTTTCAACTCCAGATAATAAAAACCTGAATACGCTTAATGAAGATGTTATGAAAGCAGCATTTAAAAAGTAATAAGTGTTACTTGAAGATTTAAAAGAAAGATTGGTTCAGACACACAGAATAAAGAATCATAAAGCTTAAGTGGAATTTCTTAATAGGATATTGGAACATATTACATATTGTTTTCAAGTGACCAATTGTACTACAATTAATCGGACAACCAAACTGTTCAAATCCCTCATTACTCATTCCAAGACAGGGAAGGCCTAAAGAATTCTGCCAGGAAAGAGCTGAAGGTAGCGTGTCCAGAGACACCAGATAATGAGTAAGTCTCTGGCCCGTACCAATGACATTCCAAAGATGTGATAGTGGAAGGTGTCTGGCCGGAATATCTAACCTGGGTGTGAAGTGTAAAGGGTGAATAATTTGTTAGTACTTAAAAATAACAAAACTGAGTAAATTTCTAATTTTGATCATTACCCTAAAAAATCTCCAGAGTACATGAGACGTTCAGGCATTTGCTTGTCTAATTTGAATCAATTGCTGTGGTTACCTTTGATATTGAGTTTCATAGTGTTTAAGTAAACTACATATTAAGACTTCTTATTTTATCTTTAATAAAATCAAATTCTACATAAAATAATTAGATATCTCTGTTATGCAGCTAAACTCTACACAGCCTCGATCAGGCTCATTTCTTTCAGGCATAAAATCATAATTGTCTAGTTCTTCATCTTCATTTTCTGTATAGTTCATGTCTTGAGCCACTTGCTGCTACATATCATTGTGCTTAAATAGGGAGTTGAAAATAGCAAAGATAGCCCAACAATTTTGGGGATGAAGCATGATAAATAGATGCACTTAAATTCTGTCATTTATGTTAACACTTAGTGGTTTTATTTATGTGAAAAATTTAAAACATTTAAATAAAGTGTGAAAAGTATAATGAAATACTTTTCCTTGGTTAGTGTCTGAGAGTTGACAGATAAAATGCAGAAGGCTCAATTAATTTGAATTAAGATGAAAACATTGACTATAATGTGTAACAAGCATTATTTAGCACATAATTATAGTAAAACAGTGTTTGTTGTCTTCAGAAGTTCAAATTGAACTAGTTATACTGCATTTGTAGTTGCTATATCTGCAGAATGAATAAACTCTCTTCATAAATAACATAAATTACTGAATTTTAAAATGCTTAAAACTGCAATAAAAGAGAAAAATATTTAAATATTTTAATTGTGCCAGATCTGAATACTGTACAATGTTTAAATGTATTAAATCATCATAAAAATAAGGAAAACATTAGGAAAATAAAATGTTATGTCCATGGTACAATTACTGTTTATAGTTTTTGTACCTATTGGAAATATTTTACTTTTATTATAATCCATTTATTCCTCAACAAAATATTATAAGAATACAACCAAGAAATCAAAGTTCAAAATCACATACCTTGTCATTCAGAAATGCACTCACATAATCACAATCAATTGGTTTTTAATAAATAAACAGGGGAAACAAGGGATCAGATTTAGACTTTTCAACAAATGGTTCTGGAAAAACTGAGCACCTGTACTTCAAAAAATAAATCCAATCAATTATCTTATTCCCATTACAAAAAAATTGACTCCAAGTGAATCATAGACTTAAATATAAAGAAGGAAATTATAACATACCTAAAAATATCAGGAAAGAAGCTAAACGACCTAAGATATGGTGCTATTTTAGATTTTAAGAAGGCACAGTTTATGAAGGAAATGACTCTTAGCCACCCATAATTGAAATTAAAAAATTATATTGTCTACAGAAAATAATGTCAATAGTAGGAAAAAGCAAATCAAACAGACTGGGAGAAAATAGTTGAAAAAGACAAAACTGATAAAGCACCTCATTCAAAATATATAAAGTGGGGCTGCAGTGGTGGCTCAGCAGTTGGCATTTTCCTGGCATGTGTAGGGATGCAGGTTTGAGCCACAGTATCATTTAAATAATTAAGTGTCGGAACAACAAAGGCCACATGAAAAACTAAATAAAATCGATTCTTTCTTTTTCCTTTCTCTCTCTCTCTCTCACTGTCCCTCTCTCTACAGTCTCTTTCTCTCTGTCTTAAACAAACAAACAAACAAAAAAGATGTCCAACATCATATTTTGTCAGGAAGTGCAAAAGAAAGCACAGAAGATACTATTCTTGCACTTTTAGGATTCTTTTTTTCAAAATGAGAGGGACAGTGAGAGAAAAATCATCAATTTTATTTAGTTTTCCATGTGACTTTCATTATGTGGTATAGGGGTTTGAACTTTCATCTGTTCATGTCAGGCAGGCACCGTAACCGTAGAGCCACTGCTCCAGCCCCACTCTTGCCCTTTTAGATCAGCCCATATCCAAAATATTGACACCAGATACTAGTTAGAATGTAGAATAGCTGAGCAGTAGAATAGCTCTCATTCTTGTTCATTGCTGGAGATAATGCAAAATGCTACAGCTATTTCAGAAAATAGTTTACTATTTCTTTACACAAATAAGCATGCCATTACCATACAATCTAGCAATCTTACCCCTGTACCTACCCAAATGAAGTGAAAACCTATTTCCACACCAAAACCTACAGGCTAAGTTTATAATAGCAGCTTTATTCATGACTGTGGACACTTAGAAGCAATCAAGGTGTCCTTCATAGATGAATGGATTAAAAAAATGTGTTGCATCCAGGAAATGTAATATTATCCAGCGGTTAACAAGAAAGGCTACCGAGCCATAAAAATCTATGGAAAATGTAAATGCATGCAAGTAAGTTAAAGGAACAAATCTGAAACGCTTATATACTTTGTGATTACAACTATATGACATCTGGAGAAAACAAATTATGGAGACACTAAAATATCAGTGGTCCCCAGGGATTAGGAAGAGGGCGAGATGACTAGGCAGAATAAGCACATGAGGCATTAAGGGCACTGAAATTATTCTGTGTATAAATATGTGTCATCATGCCTTTGTAAAAGCTCACAATGTACAGACCAAGAGTGAATTCTAACAAAAGCTAGTAACTTTGGGTGATAATGAAGTATGAGTGTAAATCCAGCCCTTCTAACAAATGTACTACCGTGATGTGGGAAGCCCACTGCAAGGGAAATAGTATGTATATGGGGAGGGGGGGTGTTTATAGGAGCACAGTAGTTTTCACTTGGTTTCATTATGAACCTAACAGTTTTTAAAGATATAAACCTAATTAGTTGTAAGACCATCAATTATTAAAAGTTGATATTTTCTTTTGTCTTTTTGTATTGTAATTTTTAAATTTATTTTACAGAAACAGTTGTCCATATTTAGTTTAAAAAGGGCACTATTACTTTCCGAATTTTGTGGCAATTATTATTTAACACACACCTTGATGATTGTAGAAAATAATTATTTCTGTGCAGAAGAGAATATTAAATGAATGTGATTAAGATGACAAATACACTAAGTTCACCTTTGATCTTTGAAATTTTCCTATAACTTAATGTTGTGTAATAAATATGAGTTGGTTTTTTTTTTTTAGAGTCAGTTCATATGTGAGGGGTTTTTTTGTTGTTGTTTTTTGTTTGTTTGTTTGTTTTATGCCAGGAACTAGAGGAATAGTCATAGATAGCACTAACACAGATCGTTCGGTTCCACCCACTGATGTGCTCAGTAAATATCACTCGTGTTCTAATGACTTATTTCATATTGGGAACTCTTGAAATGCTCTTTGTAATATTTTCACTTCAATGTTCACTGATCTCACAATAAATTTAAGACTTTTTTTCCCCCAAAATGATGAACTAGAACAATACTATTTATACTTCTTATATAAGATAAAGGAAAATATTTTCAAAGGGCAAAGTTTTCATATTCTTCCAATCTCTAATGTGGATCAACTCTTCCTCAAAGCTTTTCCTGCACTTCCTTGGAAAATCAGTGGTTTCTCCCACTGCTCTCTATACGCTGTATGTCTCCATTGATGTGATTATAATATGATACAATGATTTTTTTTTTTTTAAAGAGAGAGGGACAGTGAGAGAGACAGAGAAAGGGAGAAACAATTTTATTTAGTTTTTCACATGGCCTTAGTTGCTCCAACACTTACTTGTGTACATGGTGCTGGGGTTTGAACCCGGGTCCTTCGTGCTTGCCAGGCAAGCGCCGAAACCGCTGAGCCACCGCTCCAGCCCCTACAATGATGTTTGTATCTTCAACTTGGTGGGGAAGCGGGGAGGCTGAGAGCATCCTAACCTAAGGAACATGCTTCTGTATGTGCCTGGGCCTAGATCAGATTTGTCTGCAATAAATACGTGTGTGTGTGTGTGTGTGTGTGTGTGTGTGTGTATATATATATATATATATATATATATATACACACACATACATAACACTGTGTGCATATGTATATACACACACATATATACACATATACATACATAATATATGTACATACACACTAATATATATGTACAAATATATGTGTATATATGTGTGTGTATGTGTATATATATATGCCTGAATAATTCTGACAGTTTATACAAATGACTCCACAAAGACTCAGGTTAAATTAGATTTAATAATTCACACTCAGTACTGAAATAGCCCTTCAGGAAAGTTTGTAAAGAAGCAGAGGTGCTTGATTGGTCCTACTCAATGATGAAGTATGAGTTTTTCCACCTCTCACATTTATGACTTTTCTAAATGCCATACAGATTTCTATCAACCTAACATGCATTCTTTGCACTTACATTCTAAAGTATTTTTGTGTTTTCCAGGAGCTTCCAGTTGCATACTTTCTCTTGCTTCTTTATTGTCTTCTGATTTGTGTTGACCCTTCATACACAATTTACTAATGATCTTTGTAGAAATAAAAACAATTTTGAGGTATTAGAGCATGTATGTATACATACTGAAATATGTCCTTTTGGAACTAAGGTTCTTGCTCTGTAGTAGAACACTTGCTTTGCACGCTTGCAGTCCTGAGTTCCATCCTTAGTACACAATTCTCACTAATTGATCTTCAGTAATGTATGGAAAAGTAACTAAAATTCTGTAGTATTCTCTTTTTTTCCACATTTTATTGGTGCATTTATAGTTGTGCATATTTATACCATTAGTTGTTACATTTTCCTACATGCACACAATAAAATTTCAACCCCAAGGATTTTGTCCCTCCCTATGTACCTCCTTCCCCTTGGTCCCTTTCCTCTATGATCTTCCTTTGATTTTTTTTATTAGAGCTTTATGGTTATATATAGTTGCTGGGTTCATTCTGATAAACTTGTATATGAATGGAAATCAATTTTGGTTCATGATTCCTTCTCTTAAAGAATTTGAGGATGAGTAATACTTTCTAATCTAGTTAATTTTTTCATAAGAAAAAATGTGTCTCTAATTGTGACCCTAGTCTCACAAAGAATAGGGAAAGGCTTGCTTCACCAGTGTCCTCATTCTCTGATATACCTAGCGGGTTGTACATGAAATCTGTGTAAACCACAAATTCCCCCTGTATCTATGTACATTAATTTTCTTTAAAAAATAAAATTCCCTGTATTTATTAGCAATTAAAACATAAATATATGGTGTACATCTTTCAAATCCCAGGAGACAAGTTATTTTGTGATGCAAAGAAGGAAAGGAAGCAACTCTGATGTAGAAGGCACCATGCTAAATATTTTACATAGATACCCCATTTAAACTGCCTGTCAATCCTGTGAGGAAAACAAAAACCTGAAATTAAAGTATAGTTCATTAGGTTAGAGATTAGCACAGGCAGAGGCTGAAAGAATTCAGTGTCAATGGATAATATGATTAAACAAGGTAAAGTTGTGATTCTCATATGAATATTAAATGGATGTATCTAATGCTATATTTCTTTATCAAACAAGATTTAGTAAGCTGCTACAGTGGATTCAAAGGAGAATTTAAAGAACTCCACACAAAGCCACAAAGAATCCTGAAATAAATTTACAAATGCAAAAGTAGCCAATATCCACAGGGCAATAATCAATCATTTTCAATCAGACACAATTTTTTGCATTTATATATAAGAAATAATAATTTGAATTATTGCTAGTTTTCTACAGCTTGCAAAGTTATAAAATAGTTCAATGACAATGAAATTTTCAGGCTGTATAAAGTTTTAGAAACCCTGCAAGGATAGTCTAAAATATGATTAACTTTTTATTGAAAAGATATCACACAATATTTGCCCGTTTAAAATAGATCACATTTATTCTACCACTCTAAAGACTATTGACAAAGCCTTAATCCAGTTGGGATGCCTGTCTCGTCCTAAAGAAATGAACACGTTCATGCATTTATTTTTTCCTTTGAATTTCCTTCCTCCAAAATAGATGGCGAAAGACTAAATTATAATAGCTTTAATTAATTCAGAATGGTTAACTGAGAAGAAAAGGATGATTCTTGTGTATAAAAATTTATCTGTTTTTGCTGCACAATATCAATAAATTGACATTTCTGTCTTTTTGCTTTTGTTTTCTCACACTATAGAAGGGTGCACTAACTATAAAATACTAAGACAAGTCATTGCTTGTTTAAAAGTTCACTCTGTATTTATAGGTCAGTGACAAAAATTATTTGTAGCTTTGTCAGGTTTTGACCAAATTGTTTATAATAGTTTTAAAAGGAAATAGGACTGTATTTGCATATCATTACAGATATTCTCAAACTTCAAATGATAAGATCATTAGATTTATAAATTCTTGCATAGGAGTAATGTCACTTGGGTTATCATATTATCAAACAAAAGAAATAATGACTAAAGCTTTTTAACCACTTTGTATAATGTAGGTGACTTTGCTTTTTAAATTTTACATAGTTATCTTTGACAAATTGGCAGCTGCTAATGTTGTTATAATAATTTCTATTAGTGGGGCTATTTGTAATAGTACATAACAATTGTATGGTACTGACCATTTGCTAGGTATATGTCTTAAGCTTTATGTGTATTGACTACCTTCTCAAAATAGCATTATATAACATTGTCATTTTACTAGTAAGGAAATAGGAACACAATGAGAAATTTTGCAAGGACACAGAATTGTTCTCTATTACTTTAAATAGTTTTTTTAATTTTTTAATTTTCCCAGCATTTGTAATTGTTGTTTTTCTAAAGGTCAGATCAATATAAAGTATTGTACCAATTCCAAGACTAATTTTTATGTATTTTTGTAGCATATTTCACTGAGTTTGGAATTGTACATTGACAGCCTTATTGTTCTATTTTCAAATATGTCATCCTTTGTCTTCTTGTTTCTGTTAAACTTGAGAGTTCAGTTGTCTATTTTATTGTTGCTTCTACAAAGGTAAATTTATTTTTCTAGTTAGAGTCTTGGCTAACACTGACTCATCTTTTATCTGATGCTCTATTCTTCCTGTGAGCTCTCATGTTTTAAAAAAGTGTTTTGTGGTGTGCTATACACTGTGTATTTAAAAGAACTGTGGAGGCTGCTACATTCGATGTGCTTCTTATCAGGAGAGAACATTCTTCATTAGCTAGAGATGGAAGTTGATCATCTCAAAGCTTCAGCAATTAAATAGGGACAGATGTGGGTTTCATTTGGGTAAAAGGAAGTGCTTGCTTGAGGAATTTAAGAGCTAACTGTGTATTTGATTCTGTGTACTTTTAGTGCCCCATGCCACTGTTGCAACTTATAAAGAGAAATGTAAAATAACTATGCTTAAGATAATATTGTCATAATTATTGAAACAATCTCTTATCTAACCTAGATCAGGTGAGCATACAAGAATTTCTTTAAATTTACTCTATCAACAGATATGTATCAGGTTTCCATTTTTCCGTATGGTAACATCTTAATAGAATTGTTTTTATGGATGGATATACATTTTGCTTATGTAATGTTGTCTACATGGTAATCTTCAAGATGTGGAATCAATCCTCCAACAAGTAGCCCATACAAAAA
>PVKS010036594.1:0-19237 GCA_004027875.1 Aplodontia rufa
AAGCTGCCTGAGAGACCAACGCCTGCTGCTTGAGAGAGTCAGAGAGGCAGCAGCAGCAGAAACGGCAGAGAGATCAGCAGCGGTAGAAGATGCAGACAGTAAGAGCCTCGGCTGCAGAAATAAGGACTCTGGTATGGCAATAGAAACAAGGACTCTGAATGCGAATAGCCTTGACTCTAAATGTAATGCCTTAAGGGCCTAGACTCTAAGAGAGGGAAGGCGGGAAGCGCCTGGAGGCCTTTAGCCGCGGTAAAGGGAGAAAAAAAGTGCTTGAAGAACTTAAGAGCAAATGGGTCTAGTTGAATGCTTTGTCCGGTCCCTGCCGGCCGGGACCGGACAGTACTCCAAACTAAAGTTTCTAGTGGATTCAATAGACTTAAACAAAACACGTTTTTATTTTAATGAAATTCAACTAAATTTCAAAACAATTTAAAGCATAGAACACTTATTAATTGTATAATTTCTTACATTTTCAAAAATGTTTCAAGAAGCATGATTTGGTGGAAAAATACATATGGGAATATATTTTATAGTATATCTGTACATTCTTCAGAACACTGCACTTGTTGACTTTATATCAATAATATGCCAAGAAAATTAGACCAGCAAGAAGCAGTTAAACATTAGATGCATAGATAAAATATATACAGTCCAAAAGTCCTGATGTTGCCTACTCAGAGCAGTGAAGTCTTAGGGGTCCAGGGGTCTTGGACATAACCAGATATCTACCTCAAAGTAAAGGACGGATTATTGCATATCCCAGTTTCACCTTAAAAAAGAAAGCACAATGCCCAGCAGTTCTTGTCAGATTCCAGAGGCAGATTATTGCACATTTGTGAATATTATCCTGGCCATGTCCTGAGTTACATGGAAGGCTGTTATTATTTAGCGAACTCAGAAGACAAAAAAACAAAAAAAACCCTCTTTAGCAGGACCAGACTGTGGAGCAAGCTTCCCTGCTGCTTGGTCAGACAACCTGGCAGAAAATATGGTTTCAGCAATCTGTGGTAGAAAAATGTGCCCTACAGAGGTTACAGCAAATCCCAATAGGAGAATCACTATGTAGATTCCCTAGGAGTCTCCAGCAAGTCTTGGCTGTCCATAGGAGAGAATTATTCACTGTTCTGAGAAAAACAGCTCCTGGTCTGTTTCTAGGTCTTGATAGAAATGCAACATCTGATCATGAGATGTCAGAAGATCATGCAATCAGAACCCTTCCTTAAGAGTTAATTCTGCCAAAATTATAAAATCTTTTTTAAAATTTTTATTCTAATTTTATTTTATTTTTTTAGAGATTTGCAGCCCTTTGGGCAGAACACCAAAGGTGCACAGTGACAATTCTGGGAAGTAAGGATAGGATGACTATTTTTCCCCCTTTCCTTTCATTATACTTTTAAGACTTTTATTTTAGTCGTGGATTTAATGTATTATCATCATTTATTTTGATGCTCAAATTTTCCCATATTTAAAAAACATGTATGCTGGTAACCTTTGGAACTCTAAAAGGTTAAGTGACTCTGGGCAAGTCACCTTGAATTTTGAGTCCTAATTTCTCATTTTGTATAACAAAGGGGCTGCACTACAAAATCTTTTTTTTTAATTAAGAAGTTGAGTTGTTTGTTGTACAATCATAAATGCATATGAAGTAACAATATGATATGCGTTTGATCCTAAACCATCCTAAACCACATCACCCACACCCCAATCTCTTGATTCTTCTATATTATTCCCCTAGAACAGTTATAAATCTCTCTCTCTCTCTCTTTCTCTCTCTCTCTCTATATATATGAATTCATACATATGTATGAATTTTCCAGAATTAAATGATTGCATAAGTATTATTTGACTTTTTCAGGCAGGGTAAAGAGCATGCTACATTGTTGATTGTCTCCCTAGAGCCCTCCCTGTCTTCCCTCGCCGCTCCAACATGTTTATTGTTCTCCTAGATTATGTGTTCCTATGCACTTGGTGGGTCTAGTACATGAGTCAGGTACAACCATAATCAATTCACTAAGATAGGACTTGTGCATTATGTGATCAGTCACAAAACATAAGGCAAAAGAAAACTGTATGAGCTGATATCCCAAGCCCCTTTCATCTATAAGGAGTTACTGTACCAATGACTTTAACTCCAGTCACTAGTGTGGCTACTGTACAGGCTTGTAGGGGGGGGTGAGAGAGGGGTTTATAAGCAAATAATGAAGGACCTAAACATTTGAGCAAGATTAAAGACTGCCATGGCAACTGAGTACAAATTAAAGGACTGGGGTTGCACTGTGGGGTTTCTCATAAGGTGACTCTGAAAGACAACAGTGAAAAGAAATCCCCCCAAAAGGAGAGATTTGAACATTTCACCTACTCACTAACTTTGTATACAGAAAGTAGCTTGCAGGAAAACAAAATAGTGACTCAAATACAGTGCTGAATAACTTCACTAGTTGGCCGGAGGCCTGATAGGAGAAAGATCATATTATCAAGACAAGGAAATCTATAGAGAATATAAAGGATGACCCTAAGCAAGTAAACATGAAGTTTGAAGATCTTCTATCACAGACACGCACGTATCCAAGAGGAATCAAGCAACTCAATAGACAAAATGATTGGGCTGATTAACATCACCCTGCCTGTATCATAGCAACTGCCTGTGTTAGTCTGCATCTCATCTCTCTGACCAAAATACCTGACAAAACAACTTAGAGCAAGGGAAGTTTATTTTGGGGTCACAGTTTCAGAGGATTCAATCCCTGGTTATTGGACCCTATTGCTCTGAGCATGAGGTGAGACAGAACATCATGGTGAAAGGGGTGTGATGGAATAAAGCGTCAGATCACAGTAGCTTGGAAGAAGAGACAGAGAGGAAGGGGCTAGGGACTAGATAAACCCAGGGCAAGTCCCCTGTGACCTACTTCATCCAAGTAGGTCGAATCTCCTAGTGGTCCATGAAGCTATGTTACCTCAGTGTTTCAAAGGACATGTATTTGGTGTGTTCTCCCTTATGGTACCTGTGACTTGGAATCCAGTAATTTGAAGGTACACCAACAAGTCACTGCCAGTTAACAGACTTCCAAAAATAATAACTCTGACTGTAGATTCTCTACCACTTCAAGCCAAAGATCATCGCTGGGTCCTTCTTGAGCACTTTTTCCTTAACCTAAAGTTATAGCAATATCTGACACACACGCAGAGCCTGGAATTTATAATCAAATCTTATAGACTTAACTTTATAAATTTCTTCACCTAATTATGTCTGTGACATCTGATTATCATTTCATTCACAAACACTCTTTGAAGATTTTACCGACAATTTTCCTTCTCTCAAGTATTTTCTCTAATATATTCTTTTAAGTATGAAAAGACAGGTTACAACTTGTCAAAAACTAGCCATAAGTAGCAACACGTTAGAGTCTGTCCAGTAGCAATGCAGCCACTGCGCAAACCATGCAGCATGCGATGTTCCCCACCCTATTTACAGCACAGCTGGTTTTGAACATTGATGTCTGACACACAATGAATTCCTTTAAATAGAGTGCTTAGCCAAGTGCTAAGAAATACTTTGATGAATGCATTTCTTGTGTTACACATCAGCTATGTTGGTCATACTTTGTTCAGTTGAACATTTAGTAAAAGTAACTTTGGCAGTAGAGTTTATGCCATTTTCGCAATTAATTTAATATTTTCAGACTCTGATCCTGTACTTGTTATCTAAAAGCATAACATTTATTTCACAGTTACCATAAGCACAATATTTGTTGCTCATTTTGAGTTTTTTATGTGTTCCATATCTGGAAAGCTGGGACACAGTGGGTTAGTGTGTGTTAGAAACCATTTCCCCATTTCCTTCACTTCCTACTGGAGCTTGCTGACTCTAGACTGCTGCAGGCAACCAGCTCCTAGTTGTAAGGAAAGCCACCCTACAACAGGGCTAAGTTTATGACTTAGAGCAGCCCCATGTTAACCATTGAGCAGCATAGTAAAGTCCATTCCCATCTTTTCATAACATTGAAATTGCAAACAGAAAAGTAGGATAAGGATCATGACTTGTTAGGCAGTTTATACTTTGCATTATTAATTTTTAATTTTTTCAAATAGCCAGTGCATTCATATGGTTCCAAGTTCAAAATAAATAAATAAATAAATAAAATGTAATCAAGACCAAGGTCAAAACTTCCCTCTTCCATCACTTCCTTTCTTCCACGGTTCCCTCCCCATATCCCAGTAGATAGCCATTGCTCCTAATTCCATGTGGATCCTGCCAGTGTTTCTTTATTTTGCTTGGGTTTTAATTAACTTGGCTATTGTACTTTGTTTTCACTTTTTCTAAAATAATGAGTTTCATTCTTCTTATTGTTTAAACTTCACTTTAGATGTACAGCTTGGAAGTGCTTTCTTACTTAATATGACCAAGGACGCTACTGGGAAATGAGAGTGAAATGAATACCAATACATACAAAATGCACATGTTGGGCAGAAAATTTTAGATTTTTTTCTACTCATATCTACATGAAGACAGCAAGACCTTTGGCTCTTCAGTGCTTAAAGGAAAAATGTACTTAATTCTGGATCTACAAGAAGTATCTGAGAAAATTCCATGCAATGGAGTAATTACATCACAGACAGCTGGACAACACTGGTTTCAAAAAAAAAAACAAGTTTATAGACCAGGGTAAAATGAATCAAGGCAAACAGTGGAAAGAAGAGAGTCAGAGAGTCAGAGTGGCTATGCAGACTGAGGGAACATAAGAGATGAGAGACTTCTGGAACTCAAATCTAGACAGCCCTGAGGATAAAAGAAGATGAACAATCTCTTTAAAGAGGCCTTTAAAGGGGAGGAAGTTTTTGCCAGTTACTGGTATCTCAGTGTGAGACCAACCTAGTATCCACAGACTTCAGAGTGAGGTGTCCCAGAGCATAGTAATGGATTTTCCTTGCACTACATTTTCTAAAATCAGTTCATGTATTCACTTCTTGGGGGAAAAAATCCAAACTAAATAACAAAGAGTTGATTGATTTTATTCCTATGTCTTGCAAGTTTTAAGTTTCTCATTTCAAATTTCTATTTTAAATACCTGAAAAATGAATATTCTACTTCTGAGCAAAATGAAAAAGGATATAAAAGGATTTATTTGAGGAAAGGTGTGAAAGGGTAAAATTTGATGCTGAAATGATCTAATTTAAAGTGTTCAAGATTTGGTTGTGTTATTTTTTAATAAATATAAAAGAGATGGCTAGTGGGGTATCTAAAAATGTCCTTTCTCCCCCAGGTGGAGTTTGCTAGGAATGTAATAGGGGATATTTTAGCAACCAATCAATAAAAAAAATCATATCTATATAAATTGCTAGATGTACCAAATTGCATTTTGTTAGATATTATGCATATATATGTACAGATTTGAAAATGAGATTTTTAAATATCTCATTTCCCTTCTGTGCTTTCTTTATATTCCTTCACTAAAAGTATGAAAAAATGATAAATCATTCCAAGATCAAAGTATACCCAATGAATTTAATTTCTTTCATATTTCCTGGATCTAGTTGATTTATTGAGCTATTCTCAGTTGATTGTCATTTGTAGAATGTAACAGATTTAGAAAAAATTATCTTAAGAGTTTTCCAGTTCAACAACTCAGAGAAAAATAAAAATTTTACGTAGCATCTTAAAGTCATTGATGTGATTGCACATACCTGATGACACAAAAATTCCACACAGTTCTACTACGAAAATTTTGATGCGATCTCGGGAACCTGATTAATCATTCTTTCGCTGTCATTTGTGCATTCAGAGATTAGATAATAAATCAAGCCTTCTTTAATTTCTGCTCTTGATGACACACAATCAGGTTTGGAGGGAATTTCCAGAGATTTTAAATGTGTTGAGAAAAAAGAAACCCTGACTCAAACTTTTTCTTATCATTCATCTCATTTACCTCCACACTTCCTGAAGATAAATTGTTTGGGGCCAGACTGAATTCCTGTAAATGCCTCCCTCACACACAATTTCACTGAAGCATCTTCCCTTCCCAAGTCACAGGAAGGCATCCAGGGCCCTTCCCTTCTTCCCAACTGTTAGTTTTTTTCTCTCACTTCTTTAACTTCTCTTTCCATTTCTTCCTCTAGCTTGGTACATTGAGTACTACAAACCCTTAGCTGTGTTAACAAACCTGCCTCTAAACTAACTTACTTTAAATTGTAACTAATGGAAATCAATTATGGCCCCTGGGGCACATAGTTACACAACATGAATTTTTTTTTTTTTAAGAGAGAGGGACAGTGAGAGAGAGAGAGAGAAACAATTTTTATGTAGTTTTTCATGTGGCCTTCATTGCTCCAAGACTCCATTGCATATGTGGTTCAAATTTGTATACTTGTGCATGCCGGGCAAGTGCCAAAACCAACAAGCCACCCCTCCAGCCCCACAACATGAAATTTTTAAACAAATATTTGCACTAGCATTAATAAAGTTATGTAGCCAAAGTCATGTTACACATTCTTTCTTAACTGAGAAACAGCCAAATGGACCTTCTAAAGAAAATTATGGTTTGAGTTAAAGTTACGGTTGAGAAAAATGAGATAATATATATTATATATATTATATATTATATTATTATATTATATATATTATTATATAATTATATTATATAATATATTATATAATTATGTTATTATATTACTACATAATATTATTATATTATACAGTATATTATTATCTCTTTAGTTATTTTAGTAGTAAGCAGGATAAAAATAAAATAAAAACTATAATTAAAATATGTAATGACAACCTGCAATAAATGGGTATGCCCTTAAATCTAGAACATACAGCATTTCCTAATAATAAATTTGTAAATATATAAATTAATAAATTCCCAGTTTGCTGAACTGAAGTAACATTGTTTTGATGTTTTTGAACTGCTCTTGGCATGATTCATGATTTGGAGAATGAGATTTCAGTAAATATCTCAGGGCAAGTTCAAAGTAGCACTTTGAATGAGCCGTATTTCTGTCACATTCTTAAAATCTTCTGCTCTCTAGTAAATATTTCATAATGACAGTTGATCCATTTATTTTTGAAAAACCAAAATAACGGGAAGCAGTATGTTTTCTGAAGGACAGAGTCCTTTTAGGTACACTTTAGTTGAAAACTTCAAAATAAAATTCATCCTCCATAGCATCTAGGAATGCCCATCCTTTCTCATCACACAAACACCCATACAGAGAGAGCTGTATTCTCCACTTAATCTTTACTATAACTCTTCAACTGAATAATAAGGAAAATGCTCCATAGGTTCTTTATGAGTATTTAATGACTGAATACACATAATGTGCACAATTATATTTGATATTGAGCATGAATTCATTAAATGGTTTAAAATAAATCTTAAAATTTTCTTTTCCAAGTTTGTTTACTCTACTGCTCCTCTAAATTTCTGTTTCAAATACATGGTTTTTCCTTCTAAAGCATATACTCTTAAAACACTCAGGTTATTCTTACACTGTAAGCTCACCCTAGTGGGAGGAGGAAGGTGCCCACTCCTCGGCTGAACCCAGGGTTCCTAACATCGATGTACCTCCCTCCAGACAGAACATGGAGAGCCAGGGAGATCACAATCTTGAGAAGGCGTGGGTCCAGGTAGCTGCTTAGAGATCCATGAGTTAAGATCAGAGGCTGCTCCAGGTGCTGCACCATCAACAGACAACTGCCCCAGGAGTCCCGTGTTCTGACTGGCCCAGGCGCCCTGAGTTTGTCTAGAAGACAGTCCTAGAAGCCACATGTTCTGGGCAGGAGCGCTTCTTAGGCACCATGAATTTGGGACAGAGATAGCACCACAGGAGCCAGACGCGTCTGGGCCAGCTGAGGGCCTCAGGACACGCCAGTTCAGGTCAGCATCTGCCTCAGGTGCCAGGAGTTCAGGGCAGCCACGCTCCCAGGATTTGTGAGCTCTTCTCACAGCTGCCCTGGGATCTACAAGATTGCCAGCAGCTGCTGGGGCCCTGGATGATGTGGGTCAGGAGTCTAGCAGGTGGTTACAGAAGCATCCATGGTCTCAACCCAGGAAAGCCAAAAAGCAATATTCACAGGTATGAGTGACAGTGAAGGACTGCACCCCCCCACACACACACACATGACAAGAATGCTGGGAGGATTCCTGGGAATCTTACTTCCAGCTGAATAGCAGGCCCTCCAGCGACCTCACTCTTGAAGGGCCTCTATCCAGAGCCAGATGTGATCATCAGCCCACACTGTCTGTTTTGACCTCCTCGGCGGAAATAACCATAATCCTCCCAACTTTCCATGAAGACGTTGGTTTTTAGTTTCATTTTGTTTTGTTTTCTTTGTGTTTGTTTCTTGTTTCTTTTGCTTTGTTTTACTGTGATTTGTTTTTGTTTTGTTTGTATTTTGCCCTGCCGTGATGAACTTCTTCTACCCTCTCCTTCACTTTCTTCTGACAATAGATAAACATCATTCCTCTCTCTCTCTCTCTCTCACCTTCCCCTAAAGTCATTACCTCAGTCTCTCCCTTTGTTTTCATTTTTATTTTATTAGAATATCCTACATCATCTCCACTCTCTTGCTGCTCTCGCTCCAAATTCACAAGTTCCTCTCTACCTTCCTATCACATCTCCTTTGCTCTTAAGTTGATTTTTCCTTTCCTTGGGAGGTACTGGAAATCTGAAGTGAATGCCAAAAATGAAAGTGAGCGTTTGCTTTTAAACTGAGTATAGTTTGGAAGCTATAGTCTGGCACAAGATGATTGCTAATCCTTCTACTCTTCTCATGGGTGGTAATTAACATTGTAACAGTTATAGAAGAAAAAAGTAACAAGTTCAACACTGTCTGTTGTATGCATTGGCTGTACTTGTTAACTCTTTTCCACATGATCTCATCTGGTATTGGAAACTGTAAAGGTCAATAATATTTCACAAGTTGGGGAGTCAGCTTGTTGAACTGTACAATCCAAATTGTTCCCCAGCCCAAATAAATGAAAAGATAAAAACCCCTCAACCCATCAAAAAAGTTCCAAAGTGAAGTGATCAGTGAGAGATCTCAGGTCCTAATCCCTGACACTGAAAATGAGGGAAATGGGGAAACAATTCTCCTCCTCAAACCCACAACTCTCCAGCCAAGTATTCATGGATAGGGACCTAGATTAAAATGTAGAAGAAAGTAATAACAAGTTGATTATTATAATGATCAAAGAATTAAAAGATTTAAAGAAGGAAATAAAAGAACAACTACAGGAACAGAAAAACCATTTTAACAAAGAATCATAGACACTATCAGAGCTCTTACAATTGACAAACACAATCAAACAAGTTAAAAGCACAATGGAAGATATTAATATCAGTGTAAACTCGGTAGAAAATAAAACTTCAGCTCTCGAAGAAAGAAAATTGCACGATGAAGAAAGCCTGAGTAATCTTGAATGCACAAAGGATAGACAAGAAAAAAAAAAACTTAACTGATCATTTTCAGAATTTCCAAGAAGCATGGGCTGAAATCAGAAGAAATAACTTGAGAGTGATTGGGATAGGGGAGAACATTGAGCAGCAAACTAACGGCAATAAGGAACATTCTCAACAAGATAATAAAATAAAATTTACCTTATATCAGAATAGAACCAAGTATTCATATTCAAATACCTATAGGTCACCAAACAGACCTAACCAAATGGGAAACTCCCTGAGACATACCATATTCAAAATGAGTAACCCAGAAAACAAGGAAAGAATATTAAAAGTGGTAGGAAAAAAACACCAAGTCACATTCAGAGCCAAACCAAAAAGGACCACTGTGGATTTCTCAAATTAGACCATAAAGGCAAGGAGAGCTTGGAACAAAATTTTTCAAATATTGAAAGAAAATAATTGTCAGCTAAAATACTATATCCAGCAAAACTCAGCTTTAAATGTGATGGGGAAATAAAAACTTTCCATGATAAGAACAAACTAGCAACATATATGAACATAAAACCAGCTCTACAGAGAAAACTCAAAGACAAACTTCAGAGGAAAAGCAAACAACTCCCAAAACCCACTATAAAAGGAAAGTCAAAAAAGAATAGTCACTAAAAGGTATCCAAGAAAATACAATGAAGGTCAGAATGCCAGAGAACCAAAATCACATATCTACTCTAACACTGAATGTGAATGGACTCAATATCCCAATCGAAAGACATAGATTAGCAGACCAGATCAATAAATAAAATCCAACAATATGCTGCTTACAGGATTCTCACCTCACAGCCAAAGATAGCCACAGATTGAAAGTGAAAGGTTGGGGGAAAAAACTACCACACTTAGAGCCCAAAAAAGCAAGCCAGTGTTGTGATATTCATATCTGACAAAGTAATATTTGACCAAAAATTAGTCAGAAGAGACAAAAAAAAATGCCACTACATCTTAGTTAAGAGAATGCTACATCAAGAAGATATAACCATAGTTCACACTTAGGCACCAAACTCCTATGCTCTCAAGTTATGTTGAAAAATTACTCTAACATTAAAACACTTTCAGATCTCAACACAATAATATTGTGGGGCTTTCATACACTTTTATCAGCAATAGATAGATCAACAAAACAAAAAATCAACAAAGAAGACTTCAGCCTATCAACTCTATAAATCAAATGGACTTAATGACATCTACAGAATATTCCATCCCAAATCAGTTGAGTTTACCTTCTTTTCATCAGTGCCTGGATTATTTTCCAAATTAGATCCTGTCTTAGTTCACAAGGACAATCTTAACAAATATAAAAAAGTTTATATAATCCCATTTATCATATCAGATCACAATGATATAATCCTAGCAATTAACAGCACAAAAAAAAAAATAACAGAAAGTACATAACTACATGGAGATTGAATAATACCCTCCCAAGTGAAGAATGGACCAAAGAGGAAACAAGAAATCAAGAAATTCTTGGAAATGAATGAAACTGAAGGCATACTTTCCTTTGGGAAAGTATGAAAGCATTCTTAAGAGGTAAATTTATAGCACTGGATGCCTTCATCAAAAATCAGGAGAACGCCCAAATAAATAAACTTATGCTCCAACTCAAATCCCTACAAAAAAAGAACAATCCAATCCCAAATCCAGTAGAAGGCTGGAAATAATAAAGATCAGAGTCAAAATCAATGAAATTGAGGGAAAAAATACAGTCAATGAAACAAGGAGTTGGTTCTTCAAAACATAAATAAATAAATTTGACAGATGTCCTAACCAACCTCACCAGAAGGAAGAATTAACTAAAGTAAATCAACAAAATCAAAAACTAAAGTGGCGGCATCACCACTTGCAAAATCCAGAGGATTATCAGAACCTATTTTGAAAATCTATACTCTTCCAAGTTTGATAATCTGGAAGATATGGACAAATACCTAGCCTCATACTTCATTCCCAAAATGACACAGGAGAACATTGAAACCCCAAACAAACCAATATCAGGTAGCAAAATTCAAACAGCTATCAAAGGCCTTCCATAAAAGAAAAGTCCAGGACCTGATGGATCCTCAGCAGAGTTCTAATAGACCTTTACAGAAGAATTAAGACCTCTGCTTAGTAAGGTATTCAATGAAAATTGAAAGGAATGGAACCCTCCCAAACACTTTTTATGAGTCAACCTTAACTCTGATACCAAAACCCAAGAGAGACACATCAAGAAATCTACAGACCAATATCCCTGATGAACATAGATGCAAAACATCCTTAAAAAATCCTATCATTCCACATTCAAGTCACATCAAAATGATAATACATTATGATCAAGTGGGCTTCATTCCAGACATGCAACACTGGTTCAACAAATGCAAAACAATAAATGCAGTTCATCACTTAAACAGAATTAAAGACAAAAACCATATGATCATTTCAATTGATGCAGGAAAGGCCTTTGACAAAATCCAAAACCCATTTATGCTCAAAACTCTCAAGAAAATAGGGATCAAAGGAATTTACCTTAATTTTGTCAAGACCATTTATGGCAAACCCACAGCCAACATTACATTAATGGAGAAAAAAAGAAAGTATTCTCACTAAACTAGGGAATAAAACAAGGCTATCCACTCTCACCACTCTTATTCAATTTAGTCCTTGAAACCCTAGTCAGAGCATTCAGACAAGAGGAGGAAATCAAAGAGATTTGAATATGAAAAGAAGAAGTAAAACTATCTCTGTTTGCTGATGATATTCTATACCTAGAAGAAGCCCCCCCCAAAAAAAAACTCTATCAGAAGACTTCTAGAGTCTTATAAAGTAACTCAGCAAAGTGAAAGGGATACAAGATCAATACATATAAATCAGTAGCTTTCGCATACTCCAGTATCAATTCTCATGAAGAAGAAATCAGGAAATCAATCTCTTTCAAAATAACCTCAAAAAGAATAAACTATTTGAGAATAAATCTAACAAAGAAAGTAAAAGACCTCTACAATGAAAACTATCAAGCATCAAAGAAAGAAATTAAAGAAGACCTGAGACGATGGAAAGATACCTCATGTTCTTGCTTAGGCCAAATCAATAGTTAAAATGGCCAAAAGTGCTATACAGATTTAATGTAATCCACATCTAGATACCAATGTCATTCTTCACAGATATAGAAAAATCAATTCTCAAAATTATTTGCAACAATAAGAAACCCAGGATCTCCAAAACACCATTAAGCAAAACAAATGAGATAGGAGGGATCACAATACCTGACCTGAGATTATACTATAGAACTGTAGTAAGAAAAACAGCAGAGTATTGGTAACATAATAGTCAGGAAGACCAATGGAATAGAATAGAAGACATGGGACTTTCCCACAAATCTTTAACCATCTGCTATTCAACAAAGTGGGCAAAAATATAGCTTGGAAGAAAGCCTGTTCAACAAATGGTACTGGACAAACTGGACAACCATATGCAGACAATTGAAATTAGATTACTCTGAACAAAAATCAAATCAAAATGGATCAAGAATCTTGGAATTAAACCAGCAGCCATACAATTATTAGAAGAAAAAATAGGATCAACACTCCACCATATTGGTGTAGGCTTCTTCTTAACAAGACTCCCAGAGCACAAGAATTAAAACCAAGAATTAAAAAGTGAGATGCCATTAAGCTGAAAAGCTTCTGCACAGCTAAGGAATTAGTCAAGAGTATCAGGGGAGAACTTACAGAATGGGAGAAAATCTTGGGTCCCTCTTCAAAAGGGGCCTAATGCCAGAATATACAAACAAAAATTGCTTAGCAGCAAAAATATAAAAATACTCCAATCAATAAATGGGCTATGGAACTGAACAGAAACTGCTCAACAGAAGAAATTCAAAAGATTCTATGAGGAAGTATTTTATATCCCTAGGAATCAAGAAACACAAATCAAAACTGCACTGAGATTCCACCTCACTCTAGTCAGAATGGCAAAAATGAAGAACACAAACAATAACAGAGGCTGGAGTAGTTGTGGGGAGAAAGGAACACTAACACACGGTTGTTGGGACTGCAAACCTGGTACAGCCACTCTGGAAAGCTGGGTGGAGACTCCTCCAAAAATTGGGGATGGAAACACCATTGAACCCAACTATCTCACCTCTGGGTATTTTCCCAAAAGATCTAGAATCAGCTTACTACAGAGATACAGCTACATCAATGTTTATAGCTCAATTAATGATGGCTAAATTATGGAAACAAGCTAGATGTTATTCACAGGATAAATGGATCAAAAAACTCTGTGTGTGTGTGTGTGTGTGTGTGTGTGTAATACATATATTACAAAATATATACATATACACATATACACAATGGAGTCCTACTCAGCTATTAGAATGATATCATGGCTTTTGCAGGTAAATGAATGGAAATACAAAATACCATGCTCAGTGAAAGAAGCCAAACACAGAGACTGAAGGATCGAATGTTTCCTCTCATGTGGAAGCTAGAATAAAACCCAAGATAGGATTAAAGTCAAGTTTGTTTAATAGACCCACCAAATCTGAAGTAACACATAAGCTTTGGGGACTATAGCTGTGAAAAAGGTGGTTGAAGGGAGAGGAGGAAGGGAGAGAGGGGAAAGTGTTCAATGCTCTAGTGTACACTTGACTCCCATGAGAACCCCAAACGCATCCAGGCAGGCATATACATCTAGTAACTTCAATGTTCAAATTCCAAAAAAGAAATAGAAAGGGCACCCTAATTCTCACTACTTTATTACAATCCTATTAAGCTACTATATTGCAATTTCCCCCTAGAATACTTTGGTCCCTTATGCATGTAGCTGATGCATGCAGGTACAGCCTCACTGGAAAATCTCACTGGAAATTTTGATTTATCCAGAGTTGGGGATTTATCTGGTTGTAGATTAGGAAGTATTTATTTCTCTTTATGTTGAAAATGCTTATAAAAATCTTTAGCACACTTCTATGTCTAGGTGTTTTTTCCCAGCACACAAAAATATTGGTACAATGTTATGGAAAATAGATATGATGTAAAATGCGATTTTCAAAGGTATTATAACATCAAGTTCTGTATAGTAACCTCATATCCAAATATTCTAAAACTATACATACTATTATTCAGTAATGTGAAGCAAATGCATTTCTGAAAGAAAAATATAACTATGGTAGTCACATAATTCAAGATATTGTTCAGAGTTGTCAGTTAATGTGTAGATAATTTAAAATGTCCTTTATAGTCTGTTGACTCCATAGGGAAACCTTTTTTTTTTAGCTCTGCGGTGCTGGGGACTGAAACCAGCACTATGCGCACACTAGCACTGACTGCATCCCCAGCCTAAAATTCCTGTTCCATCTTCACTTCTTGACAACTACTACTAAAGATGCTCCTGAAGTATCATGTTTTCCTATTTCTTTCCATTTGTATCTTATTTCTCTCAGCCTGGCTTAATCCTGTCATAATTTCCTAACTGGCAGCTTGGAGTGTTATCTGCTCTGGAAGTCTGCATCTTCTCACACACCCCACGTCCAAAATACGCCTGCTTCATCTGTCACTCATCTCCTTCCAGAAGATAATCCATGACCTCCTTTTAAAGTCTGAGAACAGAATGCCCAATGGATTTTTAAAAACCACAATGTGCTTTGAAATACAAATGAGTCTTATTAGCAGTGTTTATATCCACAAAGAATATTATTACTCACTCGGGGAATCTGCCGTTTTTGCTCAGCGTCAAAGGGGAAAGAAAATGTTATGTGTTGAGAAGGGAAAGGATGAACATCAAAGCAAAGAGAGAGAAGGGGAACATTTAATCCACTACTTAGCTGTTGTTATTAATTGTAAAGATATTACTATTCCAGACCCTATATATACTTATGTGCTTGCAAAAGGAACCAGAGAAGAGTCAGCATGAGAATATTTCACTGGATCTGTTGGATCAAAAAATATCAGCAGTTTATGAAAGTTCTAACTAGGATAGTTATAGAATTTTTATTTTTAATTTTTATTTTTTCATCATTCACCATATTTATTTTTTATTAAGAAATTTAGTTGTTGTACAATCAAAAATGCTTCCAATGAAAAAATATGATATGTATATATTCTGACAATTAGATTTACCCCCTACAGCCCACCCTAATTTCCCACCCTTACCTTCCCCCTGCCTCTTCCCCCTCCTTCCCAATACATCTCTAATCATAGAATTTTTAATCCACAATTGGAATTTATTTTTTAAAGAAAGAGGGACAATGAGAGAGAGAGAGAGAGAATCAATTTTTAATTTAATTTTTTGTGTGGCTTTCTTTGCTCTGAGACTTCGTTTTATATGTGGTGCTGGGGTTTGAACTTGCGTACTCCCGCGCTGAGCCACCTCTACAACCCCACAACTGGAAATTTTTGATATGAGAGATATTGTGTAGGTCTAAACATAATGCTCAATATTATGCAGTACCTTAACATTTGGTGAAATTGGAGAGTAAATGACCTAACCACAAATTCCCCTCCCATTCTGCTGCCTCCTTGTTAGAGCAACAGGCTCACTTTCTGCTATGCCTGCAGAACTATATCTTCTGCAGGAATTTGATACTATGAAGCCTGCCTCCCACAGCCCTTGTTTATTCACTCTGTTCCCAAGTGCAGCCCCGTGTGTCCTTGCATAGCATGTGGTGTCCTGCTCCTCCAGACTCTGCTTTTATATGATTGACAGTTCACCAGTTTCATCTATCTAGTTCGTGTCCTGATTTACACACTCATCACCATAACCTTACAGTAGGAATCCTCTTCTCACCAATGGAATGAATAGGATCAATTTAAACTGACAACAGGAAAATAGGGATATAGTACCAATGGCCTGAGCCAACTGATATATATATATGGTGAACTGGGTCAGAATGTCTCCCTGGTAATTTATATCAAGAGATGTTAGAGAAAAAGTTGGTAAATAAATTTCAAATCTATAGAACCAGAGAAAAAACTTTATTACTTTATGTAGACTATATCTATGAAAATAAATTTTTTACCTGACTCTTCATTCACACATTAAATTCATTAATTTAAAAATTCATTATTTCCTCAAAATAGTTGTTCATGATATATTACTATTAGATGCTTTTCTAGAAAGTGAAAACAATTCTTCAGGAAATTTCACACTAGACATAAATTTTAAAAAATATATCACCATGGGACTCTAGAAATTTAAGCACATTTTCCCATAATATATTTTATGCATTATGATTAGGTCAAGAACACTTCTGCTGAACAGAAATCTAATCACATAATTTTGCATTTTCTAATACATTAAAAAGGAAAAACAAGCAAGAGAAATTAATTTTAGTAATACATTTTATTTAACACAATATTTCTATAATATTATGATTTCAATAGAAATAAATTCTTAGTGAGATATTTTACATCTTATAATTCATCTAAGTCTTCAAAATGTGATATGCATTTTACACTTACAGCACATCTCAATCTGGGTGCTAAATTTAATTGAAACTACTTGATCTGTACTTAGATTTCCCAAATTTCACAGTTTGAATAATTGATTCACATATCCAACACATTTCAAGCACATTTAAAATGTAGCATAATTGCTTCAATAGTTTTCGTAATAGTTTGGATGATTCTAACTTTTAAAATAGTTTTTCCAATAATTAAGTGCAAAAAAAAATCATTTCTGTTAATATTATCTTCCACATTGACAAAATTGGTTTGTCTCTCTTTGAAGAAAAAATAAAATTGGTTTGACTGCAGCAAAAACATCATTTACAAAATATAGATTGTCCAAGTGAATTAAATAATTGTGTGTCAATTCAGTATTATTAACATAGAATTCAAAGGAGAACTGCAATAATTTAAAACAAATTGCAAATGTATTAATATTAAAAAGTTTTCTACAAATATTTCTTGTAGTGTTTGCAAATATACAAAACAATCACAATCAAAATCCTCTGTATTGATTCATTTTAGAAAAATGTATAATAAAGTTATTACTGATTTGTATTACAGGAAGTTTCAATTTCAATTGGAGTTCATTCTTGTCAAGTGAAAGTTTAAGCTTTTCTTATCCTTTGATGTTTCAAAGAGCTTATTCATGTGCAGTGTATATATTGGTGAAAATTTTTAAATCTCACTTTCATTTTGTCTTTGATTACTAAACATTTGCTAACCATTTTTTTTGTTTAGGAAAATCATGAACTGGAATAACAAGATAGTAAATCTGTGTAAAACACTTTCCTGACTCAATCAGTCAGCATTAAAATATATAGGATCATTTGTCTTCTATTTCTTTCAACATTGTGTATATACTGATTGATTATAGTGTAATTGATCATCAGACTTTTTTGGAACCTGCTTTATAAAAACACACAATTTTTCACTAATATTTTCAGTATGTATAATACAGCTAAGGAAAGCAAGAAGACAAATACTAGTATCTTATTTTAAATTTTGATTTTTTTCTCTAACATAACTAGAGCACCATGTTGTCATTATTTTAACTCATTTTTTCATGTTGGTTGAAAGTTCTTCTCTGAAAGATGCATGAGATTTAAAATATCCATACAATGGAGTTCTACTCAGCTATTAGAAAGAATGATATCATGGCTTTTACAGATAAACTGACGGAAATGGAAAAAATCTTTCTGAATGAAACAAGCCAAACCCAGAGACTTAAGGGTTGAATGTTTTCTCTCACATGTGGAAGCTAGAGTATAACCTAAGATAGGATGAAACTTAGTCAAGTTTATTTAATAGATCCACAAATCTGAAGTAACACATTAGCTATGGGGCCTATAGCTATGCAGGCTGGGGGTGGGGAGAAAGAGAGGGAAGGAAGACGGCAAATGGGGGGTTCAATACTGTACAGTACATTCGGCTCTTATGAGAGCCCCAAAAATATCCAGGCATGCATATAAATCTAGTAATTTCAATGTGTAAATTACATGTATATGGTCACTAAATTCTGTAACTTGGGGAAACTACAGAAGAGTCATGAGACTGGGGAGTAGGGGAAGGAGGGTTGATCCAGGACAAGTTTCAGATTAAAGCAACTCTGTCAATACGTATGTTTGTATGAAGCTGAATCAACGAATCCCTTCATTATGTAAGTTAATGCTTAGCCAATTAAAAATTTAAAAATAAATAAAAAAATAAAATATCTATGCCAAAGATGTAATATTTTAGGTTACAAATTGGTAATGGTTTTTTGTAATTATAAAAGGCTTTAGAGATAAAATGTATCCAAAGTATTAACTGGAAAGTGTCTCAAATCATGTAATTCATTGAAAAGAAACATTATAATTTACTAAATTTTGAAAGAATGGATATTTGGTTTTAAAATAAAGTTTTTTTTATTTTAAAGTCAATATTTTGATGAATTAAAATCTTTTAGCCTTTTTCTTATAATTTTATGACAATTCATATAAATGAAATAATCTTTTCCTTACCAAGAAGCTTTGTCTTATACAAATATTTATGTCATTTTCTTAGAAGACCAGAATTATAAGATCAACTCCTGTTAAAAATTATTTCTAAATTTTTCTAAAAATTTAATTTTTAAATTGAATGATGAATGTTGTTGGTTCTTTTTCATCATTGAAAAAAATACCATCACAATCAAAAGAGTCAAGAGGTTTCCTACAGAAATGGAGAGTATCATGGACTATGATTCCTCAGACAAGGGTCTCATATCCAGAATCTATAAAATACTCAAAAATGTCAGCTACAAAATCACCAACAGCCCAATTGATAAATGGGCCAAAGAGCTAAACAGAGACTTCTCACCAGAGGACATTGATCAAGCCAATGAA
>PVKS010036595.1:0-19242 GCA_004027875.1 Aplodontia rufa
TTTTTTTTGTCTGGAGACATTAAAGACATGTGCTTTTGTAACAACTGAGATTTTCAAAATGCAGGTTTCCCATAACAGCAAAAAATAAGACTTATATAAAGACATCAAATCATCGCCATAGGACTTGGTAGAAAAAGAAAATCCAATGGTTAAAAGCAAACCTGGCATGCACTGGTGTGAATATGGGAGATATAAACAGAACAGGCAGGAAAATCACCATACAGACCCTACAATATTTGAAATGACTGAAGGAATAAATCACATAATGTCTAGAGTGTTCTTAGTTCCTGAATATTGGTTTTATATGATACTAAAAATATACAAATGTTGTGCTGGGTACTTTGGCACCTAATCCTTCTAAATTTATTATGTAAGATTCTGGCATGGAGTGGCTGGAGTGGTAGCTCAACAGTTGGAGCACTTGCCTGGCATGTATAAGGACCCAGGCTCAAACCCCAGCTCCACATACCCAAATTAAGTGTCGACAAAACAAAGACCAGATGAAAAACAAATAAAATTGATTCTCTCTCTCTCTCACTTTCTTCCTGTCTCTCTCTCGTTGGAAAAAAATTTTAAAAGATGCTAGCATGGAAATAGATTTAAAGATATTATCTCAATACCTCATGATTTCAGGAAAGGTCAAATTGGTACAAATGATAAGCACATTTTTAAATGCTTAATAGTGAACTTTTGCTCAGTGTCCAAACAGATTGTTCATAACCCAAACACCCAAACATAGAGGCTGAAATTGTCAAGTTTGTGACCTGGTAAAACTGCTTTCTGATACTTTTATGGAAGCTTCATCAGACTTGCCATGCCAACAGGTTGGCTAATATATTAATTAGAGTAATACAAATTAGATTCTGTCTCAAGTTCCATTTCCAAAGCAATAGCATCAGGCACCCAAGTTTTACTAAAGGCAATAGTTGTTTCTATGACCACTGGAGTCTTTGAAGTACAACTGCATTTTGGGGCAATACTTCTCCAAACACAAAAGTTGCTTGCTGTTAAAAACTTCACGGTGCTTTTGTCTTATGAAGTTCATTCATCTTCATATTTCATTCCAACTTTAACTAATGTGAAGGCAATAATAACCCCCAAGTTCTCCCAAGGCCTGCAACACAATGGACAACAATAAAACCACCAGGTTCTTCACAAAACTTAATTTTTACAAGATTTAACCAGTCATCGACAATTTGGATAGATGGTGGTGCACCATCATCAAAAGGCCAAAGAAGGAGTTGGGGATTTAGCTCAGTGTCAGAGCATTTGCCTAGCATGCTCAAGGCCCGGAGTTCGATCCTCAGCCCTAAAAAAAAAAATTAAATTAAAATTTAAAAAAATTTAAAAAATTTTAAAAAAGGCCAAAGAACATGGACGCCTTCTTTCTCTACAAGACTAGTGTCATACATAGGTTGCTTCACATACTCTTACTTTTGTAAGAGTACCATACTCCTTAAGTTCCTCTACAAATTTTTTAAGGTTACATTGGTTGGATTGTCTGTAATAAGGAATCTCATGTTCTTGTACATGACTTCCACAGGAGCAAGGTAGCTCATTAGAACCATGTTAATTTAGTCACAAAACACTCAATAGGATTATGCATTTAAAAAATTGAATACAGAAATGATGCGAAGTAACTGAAGTCTACTTCAACATACTCCACTTATATTCTGAGTGCTTTGAGTATGAAGTTGGTAGTAAAGGGAAATGAAATGAACTCCTAACAAGAAGCAGCAATTCTTCAATCCAGTAATACTGAGGCAATGGAAAGGAAGGTTTACCTCACCCAGGTCAGAGCTCTTGTAAAATGCTCTGTGGATTTCAATTCAAGATTTCTGTGTCCAGGTTAACCACTCCTATGGGGGTTTCTTGGTGGAGTAGTAATGAATTTCTACAGTTCACTTGTCTGCATAGAGGTTGTGCTATGTCTGGCAGTATTTCTACTGCCCTTCTGAAACTCCATGAGTGTGTGACCAAGAACACCACCGAACTGAGGAATATGTTTATTCATTGAAGATTGTGGCTAAATCACACAGCTGGTCCCCAGGTGGAGGTGATGCAGGTGGCAGTGGGGTACCAGATTATCATGCACGTGAGTTTCTTAACTCTTGGTGCCTCCATTTCCTCTTCTATACAATAGGTATGAAAATTAATTAGAATTACCTCGTACTTCGCATAAGGATTAGATGAGTTAATATATATGTAAGAAGTTTACAGCAGTGTCTGTAATGTGTTTTCTTAAAATAAATTTGTAAAATTTTATTTGGAAGATATGTTTGATGCTATCAATGACACAAATATAAATAAGAGCTATATCTTTGGTGATTGTATAATCAATGAAGTGAGCTAGAAGTATATTAATTTATCATTCAACTAAAATTAATAGAAGACAAAATGAATTGATTATAAAACAATTGTAAGTGATGTTCTGTGCTCATTACGTTTTTAAAAATCATTAAACTTGGTTGTAAAATGAGGGCATAAAAGAGTATGATATACTGAATATACATTGGCCAGGAGTTAGAAAGTGAAGGGTTTGCAGATAGATGTGGCACTTGCTGGAAAACCCATTCAGTTCCTAAACTCCTCTGAGACTCTCCTTTGGTAGAATGGAGAGAATGTACCCACCTTTACAGCTATATAAGAATTTAAAATATTAGGTGTGTGAAGTGCCTATAATAATGGCTATAAAACAGTTGATGTTTAGCCAAATATCCATGAAATTCTATTATTGAACTATAAAAGGGATTATTGTACCCAAAGAGGAAATTGGAATTTAGAATCAAAAAAACATTTCATTGCTAACCTTACCCGTTTTTACCTTATCTGCCACCCTTCACTAAAGCCCTGGACATTGAGCCCATCCTTTATTCGTCACCTACTCCTCAGACCCAGTGCATCTAGGTATCCTTTGTTTTGCTTCTCAGAATAAATATCTCAAAATCAGACCCCAGTCTCAGGCTTCTTCTTGTTACACAGCACTAAGTCACCATATTGTTGTCACCGCTATATTGGTTTTCACATTTGCTGTTGCTATTTCCAATCTGTTCTGTACACAGCAGCCAGAACCATAATTTAAAGGCAGACATAGGACCATGTTATGCCCTTAGTTAGCATTTAGTGAAAAGCCTTTACAAACCTGGGTTTTGTTTCCTCCCTGTCTCTCCTGTCTTGCCTCATTCCACTGTTCTGCTTCTCATATTTGGTCTCTCTGGCTACTCATTTCCTGGAAGATATCTCAAACCTCTACTTCCTTGGGGATTTTCTATATTCTTTGCCTTTGACTTGCTACACTCTCCCTATCCTTTTGTGTAGTTAACTATTTTCCATCCTTTATGTTTTTACCTAAAGGCTGGGGCAAGTGACTCATTACTAGAACACTTGGCTGGTATTCACAAGGACCTGGGTCTGAACCCCAGCAACACATACACAACTAAGTGTCAGAAAAACAAAAACCAGATGAAAAAGTAAATAAAATTGATTGCACTCCCCTCTCTCTTTACCTTTCCTGCACATTCTTCTACATAGCTTCTTCTCCATGCACTGCGTTTCTCAATCATTTCTCCTACTATATATCCTTCAAAAGCACAAAGCCTTCCCTTTGTTTTTTGTTGTGTTTGCTTATTTTTCTCATTGCCTGTCCTTCTCTAGCTCCTAAATGCACCACAAGTACGGGATAATATCTTTTGTTTCTGCCTCATGCATCACTGGGTACCCAGAATGGTTCCTGGGGTTCCTAAGATTGATTAATGAGTACCAACAGGCATATAGATCCATTAACTCATCAACAAATACCAACCACTGAGAGCTTGAAAACATACCATTTCAGAGTTTCAAAGAATAAAAAAAATTTGTTGGGGCCTGGAGAGTTGGCTAAGTGGTAGCACTTGTCTGGCATGAGCAAGGTCTTGGGTTCCATCCCCAGCACCACATACACAAATGAAGGGAAAATTAAAACCAGATTAAAAAATTATTTCTCTTTTTTAAAAAAGTGTGTTGGGAAGTGTGTAGTGGCATGTGTACACAATTTATTTTTTTCTGACATAGGATTAGTATATTAATTTATTATTTATTAGTTCCTTGAGAAAACTGACAAATAGTTCTTCATCAGAGCTGGAACTGTGTTAAAAGATTTTTCCTGCTTTGTCACACCCAGTTACAATACTTGCCTTATTCTATTTGAGGAGAAGTTTAGGAGTTTAGTGTACGCCTGTTCAATACTAGTAGGTTGTGGCCACAGCTCCTCTTCATTTCTTAGTTACTTCACTTAGAATTTATCTGATATATTATAGAAAATTAAACTCAGTTGCATTACACACAAAGAACTCAAATCACTATCAGTCCAGCCAGCTCCTTACTCATGTTTATTACTCTGTAAAACACTAAGCCAAATTTTATGTGTTTTTTTTCTTCTACTTTGACATAATGACTAAGAAGTGTTATTCCAAGACTGCTTCAGCAGAGAAATAGAAGGAGATTGTTAATTTTCTTGCACGGGCTTCTGTGTTCATAGTCTGCCAGCTGAAACTTTTTGTGTAATGGTTGTAACAGAGTAAGTTTGAAGCCCTTTCAACCCAAATGATCTTCCGGAATTATTCCTTTCTAGTTTGTCTCATCTGTCAAACAAGCATCTCCCTAATTAGATTAGATTTTCTCTGGTGAATTAATGTTACTCCACATAGAAACTTTTATTTAGGTTTGTTGTTGTTTTGTTTTGGGTACTGGAGATTAAATGCAGATATGCTTAACCACTGTGCTATATCACTGCCCTTTTATTTTTATTTTTTTTTAAAAGAGAGAGAGAGAAAGGGAGAATCAATTTTATTTCGTTTTTCATGTGGCTCTCATTGCTCCAATAATTACTTGTATGTGTGGTGCTAGGACTCGAATCTGGGTCCTCACGTGTGCCAGGCAAGCAAGATACCACTGAGTCACTGCTCCAGCCCTTTATATTTTATTTTGAGACAGGGTTTCACTTAGTCACTTAGGGCCTCACTACATTGCTGAGGCTGGCTTTGAACTTGTCATTCTCCTGCTTCAGCCTTCTGAGGTGCTGGGATGACATATATGTGCCACCATACCCAGTCTCTAATCCTTTTTAGGATCATTTTAGTGCTTTAAAAAGCATATTCAAGCTTTCTTCCCCCTGCCCACAAATGCTATGTCTTGTGCATGTAATAGAACAGAATTAATTCAAATAATATTTACCAATAGAAACTCTACTGAAATTAGGGGAAAATAAACACATATTTTGAAAAATCTGACATTAGTTAATTTAATTATAATACTTTTGGGGACCAGGGATTGAACTCAAGGATGCTTAACCCCTGAGACACATCCTCAGCCGTTTTTATTTTTTACTTTGAGACAACGTCTTGTTAAGTTGCTTAGGGCCTTGCTAAGTTGATGAGACTGGCCTCAAACTTGCAATTCTCCTGCCTCAGCTTCCTGAACTGCTTGGATTTTAAGCATGTACCATCACACCTGGCTCTTCCTGTTTTCATTTATATATGTATTATGTTTTTCTGATCCAGAATAATAAATACAGAAAAGTTCAAAGGAGGAGGGTATTTAAATCTTCCTATTAACTGATCTCCTTGAGATCCTGCTATTAATGTTAGAAATGATTTTTTTGTTATTTTATCTCTATGCAATACCTGTGTACTTTTTCTGGATCAGACTGGAATCACACTATCATACTGTTTTTTATTCTTACCAAAGTGATCAATTTAATATGAATATTACATTGATAATATTTCACATTAAAACTTAGCATGAAGGGTTGGGGATTTAGCTCAGTGGCAGAGCGCTTCTTGCCTAGCATGTGCAAGGCCCCGAGTTTGGTCCTCAGCCCTGAAAAAAAAACAAAAACTTAACATGGCATTGCGGCATTCTATGAAATAGATAATCTGAAATGTATTGAGTCAGTCATATATGATTGGAACGGGAAACCCTTTCTATGATTTCACTCTTATTCAAAATATGTGATGCAAAAATTTTTATAATCCTCTGATACTTCCCTTAGGATACATCTCTATAAGGAGAATTATTAGGTTCCAATTCTATACACTTTAGTATTTCAAGTAGATATTATCAGATTGTCCACCCAAAGTTTGTAACAGCTTAACGCCCATCGGAAACATGTGAGAAGGCTGGTTCTGTGAACTCTTCCATCCTGTTTTCCTTTTATCTATTTTATAGGTTTAGATTGATCGGTTAGTTGATCTTGATGCTTTTGGTGTATTCTTTTAAATTGTGGTAAGAACATGATATCTAATCTCTTAAGTTTTTAAGAGTGCAAAATAACATGTGGTCACCTAGAGAAGACATGTTGAAAAATGGATTACTAGAACTTATTCTTCTTTTATAATGGAAACTTTATACCCATTTAGCAGCAACTCCCCATTTCCCTGTCCCTCAACCCATGGAAACCACCGTTCTAATATTTGCTTATACAAGTTTGACTGTTATGGGTCATTTAAGTACAACCTCTGAACATTGTTTTATCACATGTGTATTGGCCTTTAATTTCCCTTTGTGAATTGCTTATTCCTGTTCTTTGACCCTGTTGTCTATTTTGGCTATCCATGTTTTTCTTATTGATTTCTAATAAATTGTATGTGTTTTCAAGTCTTTATCAGGTTGAATAGAATAGTTATCAACTTAAGAATCATATAAGGACCTTTATCTACCTGATAGACTAGCAAGCTATTCTATTTACCCCGTACATCCTTGGAGACTCATAAAGTGTGTTGTGGGAAAGTTCAATAGACCCTGTGGAACAACTAAAGTAGCATTGTAAAACCTGGGAAGTAGGCATGAATGGTAATGTTATCTCTGTTTCACTTCAGAGAAAATTCTAACTCCAGAAATTAAGAAACTGCTTCAAAGCCTCACAGTTTTTAAATGCCAGCATCATGGCTAGGCCCAGTCTTGACATCTTTCAGTGCAACCTTACTCCTAATTTTCTTTTCTTCATTTTAATTAATTTTTCTAAATTAGCTTCTTTTAACAGCACATCAGCACTAAGAGGGACATTTTTCATCAGTATGATTTAGTTTGCCGCTGCTGTTTTCAGGGAAGACTGACTTCACGTCAGACACTGCGCAGTTTTGGATGCCTTGCAGAGTGAATCATCTCATCACTTATCTAAATTCATTTTATTATAAATTCAATTTGACTGAATTATATAGTTAGCTTTTTACTTACTGCTAAAAATATAATATTTTGGTAAATAAGCTGAGGGAAAAGAAATATGATTTAGCAAATAAAGCACAGAGATCCTCTTTGCATTGTTTCTGGTTCATGCTTTGAGATAGGTAATATGTACTTACATATTTTCCCTTAACAGGATGCCACTAATTATTTTTTTTCATATAAGATGATAGAATTAAACTCACTATTTTTTCAGATATATGCTATTTTTTGAAACTAATAGTGATGGTTTTGTATGGAGCTGGCCATATGCTCCTTCTCAGTTACATCTGGTTCCAAGAGAATGTAGAAGTGAGAATTCTGGATAGGATTTGGTATCTAATGATCTGTTTCTTCCTCTTCATAAAGCAAACATAGTTCTCTCCACCCTATTGCTCTTAACTGATTCACGTCTAATGTTTTAACATCTCTCAGTTCCATGTTGTCATCTCCAACCATGTTTTATTCTAAATATATATGATTACTAAATGAACTGTTTGGAAACTACAATGTTCCTGAACAGGAAAGTATTCATCTTATTGTTATGTGTTGCTGTATTGTTGTTGTTTTTCAATATGTTCTACCAAATTTTCCCACCTTTTTCCTCAGCTATTTCTAAATGAAAACTATATTAACTATAGTATAAAATACAAAATATGATCGAGATGATCATTCTAATAATGCTTGTTGCTATGCAACTACATTCCCAGAATAGTAACTGAAACAGTACAGTGTTAACTTAAGATTTCCAAACAATATAGAATGTGGAAAGTGATCAGACATGCACTGACTTTACAGTTTTTGAGTTGTTAACATGGTTGTTTTTCCAAGCTATAGAAAAATTAAATACTTAATCTAAAGCTTTTGGAGATTCAGGGAGGCACAGTACTTAATTATTTGTGGAGGCAGACACATCGGGTTTCGAATCTCAGCTCTCTTATTTAATTGCTGAGTGACAGAGGGAAAAATGTTTATCCCTCATCTTTAGTTTCATCATCAATATTATAGTTGAGATACTAGCATTTACTTGGAGTTGTTGTGAAGACTAAATGAGAGACTCTGTGAAAAGTGATTTACATAATTCCTGGTGCATAGTGTCTGACAAATTTAAATCGTGATGATCATGATGCTGATGATAGTTGGAAAGATGTTGAAACCAAATTAGTAGCTCTTCAAGGCCTTGGTCCTGACAAGAAGAGCAATGGAGGTAGTAGGATGGATCATGACAGGATGTGTGTGCCATAATAAACATTTTTTATTAGATGAATATGGAGTTATAATTGAGGGGGAAACACTGTCAAACAATCAAGAACAAATGTATATATACTTAGTTATCCAAGGCTAATGCCATGTCATGGATGCCCTGCTTGGGTTCCCCATGTTTCTGTTTCCCCCAGAAAACCCCCTAAGTTAAATGGATATCTTGTGGAGGTCAGAGATCTCCTTCTGAGATGATTCCCCTGTATTCCCACCCTCCAGTCTCCTAGATATTCTTCTTAAGCCCACCCCCCACCCTGACCCCTACATATCAAACATTTGACTTGGGAGAATCTAGAGGTGAATACTTGGGTGAATCTGGAGGTCAGTTTTATACACTGGACGGCTGTTAATCCTTTGCAGAGCGTCACAGGGGTTATCTGCAAAACATTCCATAGCTCTGCCAACTTTTTTTCCTATTTGGTTCCTTGATTTCCTTAGAAGATTTAAGTTTTTCTCCTTAAAGTTTGTGTGATAGATTTTGCCTCTGCATTTTCCTTGATGAGTTCTTCCCACTTAAAATTATATGTTGTGCATTTTACTGACATTAGGGAGGTGGTGCCCCAATGCTAATCATCACAGAAAATCCTAATAAAGACTTAATAAAAGCTGTGTATATCTTTAAATCCTCAATAGGTTATTTAGCCTTCAATGATACCTACGATATGATGACATTTGTTAGTGGATTCTGTGATGGCGTTATAGGAGATTCAAATGAGTGGTTATTGTGAATAATTGTCAAAGGAGTTGAGCATCTGGTCAGGATGGAATAAGTTTAAAATTCACCTGCTTCATTGATTAAGGAGGCTGAATGAAAGAGGGGGTGATTTCAGGAGTTGATAAATGAATAGAGTTTATGAATTGCAGTTCTGTATAGGAAAAGATGTTTCCATGTATTTGTAGAACAGGAAAATTCTCTGGAGTTAGAATGAGAGCCATTAGGAAGAAGAAAAGGAATGAGTCCACACAATGAATGAGGGAAGCTATCAAAGGGCTTTTGAGATAAGTCTTCAAAATTTCTAGTCCATACTATAACCCAAAGCTTGTGATGAAAGAGGTTGGAGCTGTGGGTAGAAAGAAACACTGTCCTTAGCAGTTTTAAAAATCAGCTTGTCAAGACTAGTGTCAGAGATGAGTCTCAGGAGGATGTTTTTCAAGTGTATATAGACCTTTTCCTCATGGAAATGCATTTCAGTTTTGTGTATATTTCTTTGAGGAATGTTAAGACTTTTTCAATATCAAGTTTTGTCCAAACTAAGGCTTGTGAGTTTGGTTCCTTTGCTAGTTTCACTTGAGACTCAGCTTTCCTTACTTCTTAGACACATAAGGCCCTTTCCTGCATTCAGATCATTGCACAACTTCTTGCTTCTGTTTCAACAATTCTTTCTCCAGTTTTAGCTGGACTAATTGAAACTCATCTTTTAGATCACAAGGTTATGTAGGACCACCTAATTTAATATTTGTATTACTACCATTTTCTCAAAAAATAAAATCCACAGCTTTTTCTTTCATACTTGCTATAACAATATCCACTTGTTTAATTCATGTTCCTTATTATTTGTAAACCCTGAATATGCAGAAAATATGCATGTGTTTTCATTTCTTTATACTCAAAGTCTGCTATACTGTCTGTTATAGAGTAGATGATTAACAAATAGCTGTTGGATAAAAATAAGGATAAAAATTGAATGCCAGGTGACATAAGTATTTCTTTCATCTAATAATAAAGTTTTTGGGTTTTTTATTTTTATTATTATATTTCCCAGAGTATTTCACATATATTTTCTGCTTTTAAAATCATTCTTATTGTTTTGAATGAAGTCCTTTTTGTGTTTCTCAACTTTTCATATGAATGAAAATGTTAAATCTTAAAATCAGTCAGGATTAAAACAATTTAAATTCCATAGAAATTCTGGTTTGTAAAGAAATATATATCTGAAGAGATATTAAAATAAAATGTATAATATATATATACATAAAGAGAAATATTAAAAATCATCTTAAAGTCCAGTATTCTCTTACTGGAAAAACTAGCCTCAGTTATTTCTCTATATTTTCTTTAATTTAAAGTAGTTCAACATGTTATATAATAGTAAGAATTGGATTTGTGTCAGTTATATAGAGGAAATGTGGTCAAAGTTTATTTTAAGATAGAACTTTTCAAATGGTAACCTTTTATAATGTCAGAATATATTCTCTCTTAGGGTACAGAAATTTACAGAAATGATTGACCATAGAAAAGGTAGTAAATTTCTCTATTTATCAACCATAATTTGACCTACCCAGCAGGTAAACTGTCATTGTCCAAAAAATGTTATTTTATTTCTAAAAATAAGTTGGATGTACTCTATATGAAAAAAATTGATTTGGTCAAGTCACTAAAATATGTGCTATCAAATTAGACATGGGTAAGAAAGCAGTAAAATATTGGGAAAAATATACTATTCTTCATTCAGATTGTTTTGCACGTGTCTTTAATTTCTCCTTTCCTTTAAATAAATCCAAGCTAGAACTCCTATAGAATGCATACTTTGTGTAATTTGTAAAAGCATGAATTTTAATTCAGTGCAATAGACTTGACCCTCCAAGGTGACCAGTGAGTAAATATTAATTTGTGTATTTTACATTACAGTATTAAGATATATGTGTTATAACAGTTTAGATAGGAGGTATCCCTAAAAAGCTCATGTGTGAGACAATGCAGGAAGGCTTTAGAGGTAAAATGATTGGGTTATGAGAGCTTTAACACAATCAGTGGATTAATCTTCTGATAGGGATTAACTGGATAGTAACTGAAGGCAGGTATGGTATTGCTGGAGTAGGTGGGTCCTTGGGGGCATGCCTTTGGAGTATATATTTTGTATCTGGTGAGCTTCTTTCTCTCTCTCTTTCTTACTTTCTCTCTCTCTCTCTCTTTCTCTCCCTCTCTGCTTCCTGACCATGTCCTGAGCTGCTTTTCTCCACCACACATTTCTGTCATGATGTTCTGCCTCACCTCATGCCCCAATGAATGCTGCTAGCCTTCTATAGACTGCAATGTTTAAAACTGTGAACCACAAAATAAACTTTTCCTACTCTAAAATTGTCCTTTTTGGGTCTTTTAGTGATAGCAACAAAAAAGCTGACTAAAACATACATGTTACTTTTTATGTTTCTTTCTCTATCAAACTTCTCTGACTCATACTAGGATTAAGAGTTTCTATGGATTTCACCTTTTGTAGAAAAGAGGATCTCACTCTACCTACCATCCTAAGTACCACAAAAACATATGCCATGTTTCTCCACAACCTATCATGCATTTTCCTCTTTTAAACAGGTTTCTTTCTCTCTTATAAATTTACTCAGAAATCATTAATAACATCCTAAATACTGCAAATTCTTTTGTTTGTGTCTATCTGGATCCATTTTCAAAGAATTTAGTCTGTTGGAGAGTTTTTATAACAATAAAACCAATTTAAAAAGCCAATATAGGTTAGGCTCCTGGGCCAACAGGCATCCAGACACCACAGAGGAACCACCCCGTGTGTTCGTATGACTCTGTTCCTGGACCGGTAGGCACTCAGGACACCCCAGAGGAGGAGCCCTCTGCCAGGTACCACTGTGGACACCCACCACATGAGCCTAGGACTTTACTCCTGGGCAGCAGGCACAGAGGACAACTCCAAAAGGAAATACTATGCCTGGAGCTGCACTGTCCATCCACTGCAAGGGCCCAGGACACCACTGAGGAGGATGCCTCACACCTCCACCCCACTCTGCAACCTGAAAATGCCCCACCCACAGTTGAAGTCCAGGATTCTGCTCCCAGGCTGAGAACCCCTGCTGCCAGGTACAGGTATATTGGGACCATACCGGACCATACCTGCAGGCAAGGTTCTCAGGTATCATCACTGTGTATAGGCAGGCCCAATATGGCTTGCACCCCCAGAAACAGCAGCTCATCCAAACTATTACATTTCAAAAATCCAACAGGATGCCCTGCAACCTAACAGGTTACAGGTAGTGACCTGAGGCCGAGATGGAAAAAATGCAGCAAAATGAGGTTCCAGGCAGAAGCAGCTTTCTGGAAGAAGGTGATCTTTGACCTGCAAAGAAGAAGCACATGGAGACTGGCCTTGCTTCCCAACAGTGAACCTCAATTCAAGATCCAAAAAAAAAAACTCCTCAAAAATAAGGAATCAAACTAGAAAACATTTACCTCAAATCCACAACTCCCTTCCAAGGAGCCCATGGACAAGGAGCAGTTTGAAAACTGAGGAAAAATTATTAACAATATTATTACTAAAAAGAACCATGAACTAAAAGAAGATTTAATGAAGGGACTAAGTGAGAAAACTCAAGAAATAAAAACTCTATTATCAAAGAAATAGACATACTAAAAAAGGAAGTAACAGAGCTAAAATCTTCAATCATATCAGAGGAAGGATGGAAGAATTTAATAATAGTCTAACTTCTTCAGGAAACAGAACCATGGTTCTTGAAGAAAGAACTTCAGACAAGGAGGATAAATTGAATAAGCTTGAGTGCATGGATGACAAAACAAAAACAAACAACTCACAAAGCATGACCAGAATTTTCAAAATATCTGAGACAAAATCAGAAGGAACATTCTAAGAGTGCCTGAGATACAAGCAGAAATCAAAATGCAAATGAATGGCAAAAAGAACATTCTCAATGAAATAGGTAAAGAAAAAAATTTCCATATTAAAATAGAGTAAGATAAGAGCATCCAGGAAGGATATAAGACCCCCAATAGGCCTAATCAAATGAGAAACTCACCAAGACACATCATGTTCAAAATGTATAACTGAGAAATCAAGGAAAGAATATTAAAAGCTTCAAGAGAGACATGCCAAGTCACATTCAGAGGCAAACCAATAGGATCACATTTGATTTTTAATCTCAGACGCTAGAAACAAGAAGATCCTGTAAGGAGATATTTCAATCTCTGAATCACCATAACCTGCAGTCAAGACTACTGTACATAGCAAACCTCAGCTTCAAATTCAAAAGGGGAAATAATAAGAATTTTTCATGATTAGATCAAACTTGCAGCATTCATGAACACAAAAGCAACATTACAAATAATTCTTAAAGATGAACTCCAGATAGTAAAACAAGCAAAAACTTCTCAAAACCCACAAAGAAAAGAAATTCAATAAAAATTCATAAAAACAAAAGAAACCAAGACAGGACAGAACTCAATAATATAACACAATGACTGTGAACCACAACCACATAACTATTCTAACACTGAATGTGAATGGTCTCAATGCAACAATTGATTAGCAGAATAAAAAATCAAAATCTAAAAATATGCTGCTTATGGGAGACCCTATCTTACAGCCAAAGACACAAACAGATTGAAGGAAAAAGATGAAAACAAATCTATCAGGTTTACTCCCCAAGAAAGCAAGCTGGTATTGCAATACTTATATCCAACAAAGTACATTTCAACCAAAATTTAATCATAAGAGATAAACAAGGCCAATACATCCTAATAAAGAGAGCAGTACATCAGGAAAATATGACCATAATAAATATCTATGCTGCAAACACCAGTGCTCCCAAGTATGTGAATAAAATACTCTAGGACCTAAAACCACTTATGGACCCCTACACAACCATACTGGAAGACTTTAATATTCCTCTGTCACCAATAGGGAGATCATCACAGAAAAAAAAATATAGATATATCTAGCCTTAAAAAAGTCCATAAATCAAAAGGACTTAATAGACATCTGTAGAGTATCCCATCCCAAATTGGCTTAGTTTACCTTCTTCTCAGCAGCACATGGATCCTTTTCCAAAATAGATCATATTCTACCTCACAAAAGAAATCTCAGCAAATATAAAAAAATAGATATTATCCCACGTATCCTATCAGACCATGATATTATAATACTAACAATTACAATAAAATTTATAACAGAAAATAGATGTATACATGGAGATTTATATATCTTGAAGACATCCATCAAGAATGGATCCAGGAAGACATGAGAGCAGAAATCAAGAAGTTTCTTAGAAGTAAATGAGAATGAAGATACATCATACTGAAACCTCTGAGACAGCATGAAAGCATTCTTAAGGGGAAATTTATAGCACTGAGGGCGTACATTAAAAATCAAGAGAAATCCTGAATAAACAAGATTATGCTTCACCTTAAATCCATACAAAAGGAAGAACAGTCTAATTCAAAAGTGAGCAGAAGGCAGGAAATAATCAAGATCAGAGATGAAATCAGAAGCAAAAACAACATAAAAAGAATCAATGAAACAAAGTGTTAGTTCTTCAAAAAACTAAATCAAATGACAGACCCATGGTCAATCTCAGTAAAAGAAGGAGAAAAATGAAGCAACTCAACAAATCATTAATGAACAGTGAGCAATCACCAGTGACTCCATGTATATCCAACGGATTATCAGAATTTATTTTGAAAAACTACACACCACTAAATCAGATAATCTGGAAGATGTAGACTAATTTCTAGACATCCCCAAATTGACACATCCTCTAAACAGCCCACTAACAGGCATTGAAATCCATACATCAATTAAAAGCCTTCCAAAGAAGAAAAGCCCTGGACCAGATGATTTCCCACTGAATTTTCTCACACTTTTAAGGAAAAGCTAACAACTCTTATTAGTAAGCTATTCCAAGAAATTGAAAAGGAGAGGACTCTCCCAAACACTTTTTATGGGGCAATCATAACCATGACACCAAAACCCAACAAAGACACATCAAATAAGAAAACTACAGACCAGTGTCTCTGATGAACATCAACACAAAAATCCTAAATAAGATTCTAGCAAACTGTATTCAAAAATACATCTTGAAGGGCAGGAGCGGTGTCTAGGTGGTTACGGCGCTTGCCTGGCATGCGTGAGTGAGCGGGTTCAAATCCAAGCACCATGTACGCAGTGAAGTCTGAGCAACGAAAGCCATGTGAAAAGCTTAAAAAAAAGTAAAATTTATTCACTCTTCCTCTGTCTCTCTCCCTCTCACTGTCCCTCTCTCAAAAAAAAAAAAAAAAAAAAAAGAAACATCATAAAGATCTTTTATCACAATAAAGTTGGTAAGTGGGTTTCATTCCTGGTATGAAAGGGTGTTTCAATATACACAAATGAATAAATGTGATTCTTCACATCATAAAAAGAATTAATGATAAAAACATAATAATTTCAATTGATGCAGAAAATGCTTTCAATAAAATCCAGCACCCATTTATGCTCAAAACTCTAGAGAAGAGGAACTTAACAATGTAAAGGAACAATGTAAAGGCTGTATATGAAAAATCTACAAGTAGTATAATACTAAATGAGGAGGGCTGAATGCATTACCATTAAACTCAATAATAAGACAAGGCTGCCTGTTTTCACCACTTTTATTCAATATAGTGCTCAAGACCCTAGCTGCAGCAATCAGGCAGGAGAAGGAAATCAAAGGGATAAGAATAGGAAGAGAAGAAGTCAAATTATTCCTTTTTGCTGAGGACATGATCCTATAGCAGGAAGACCCAAAAAACTCCACCAGAATACTGCTTGAGCTTATAAACAAATTTAGAGTCAGGCTACAAGATCAACACCCATAAATCGATAGCTTTCCTATATGCTAAAAATAATAGAGCAGAAGTAGAAATCAGGAAATTGGTCAAATTCATAATATCCTCAAGGAATAAAATATTTGGAATTAATCTAACAAGGAAAGTAAAAGACCTCTGCAATGAAAACCATAGAACACTGAAGAAAGAAATTGAAGAAGACCTGAGAAGATGGAAAGACATTCCATGTTCTTGTTTACTCAAAATGAACACATTTAAAATGGCCAAAAGTGCTGTACAGATTCAGTGGAATTCCCATCAATATCCCAATGTCATTCCATACAGGTATTGAGCAAGCAATTCTCAAATTAATTTGGAACAACAAGAAATCCAGAATGACCAAAACATTACTAAGCAAGAAAGACAAAACAGGTGGTTTTACAATACCAGATCTAAAATTATACTATAGAGCTGTAGTAACAAAAATAGCATGGTATTAGTATCAAAATAGACATGAAGATCAATGGAACAGAATAGAAGAGTCTGTGCCAAACCCAGAAATCTTTAAACATCTGATATTTGACAAAGGGGGTCAAAATATAACATGGAAGAATGACAGCCTATGCAACAAATGGTGCTGGAAAACTGGACAGTCACTTGCAGAAAATTGAAATTAGGTCCTGATCTCTTACCTTGTATGAAAGTGAAATCAAAATGGATAAAGGAACTAGGAATTAAACCAGCTACCATATAACTGCTAGAAGAAAAGTTAGGACCAACACTGCAGCATATGGAAATAGAAAAGGACTTTCTTAACAAAACAGAGTGAAAAAATTAAAGTCAAGAATCAGTGAGTGGGATGCCATGAAACTAAAAAGTTTTTGATCAGCCAAAGAATTGGTGAAAACTGTCAAGAGAGAACCTACAGAATGGAAGATTATCATGATCTGTGATTCCTGACAGAGGACTAACATCCAAAATTTACAAATAACTCAAAAAACTTAATATCAAAAACACAATCAATCCAATCAATAAATGAGCCAAAGAGCTAAATAGAAACTTCTCAACAGAGAAAATGAAGCAACCAATGAATACATCAGAAAGTGCTCTAAATCACTAGTAATTAGAGAAATGCAAATTAAAATTACCTTAAGATTTCACCTCACTCCATTCAAATTGGCCAAGATGAAGAACATAAACAATAACAGATGCTAGGAGGGTTACTAGGAGATAGGAACACTAGCACACTATTGATGGGACTGCAGACTGGTAGAGCCACTCTGGAAAGCAGTTTGGAGACTCCTGAAAAAATTAGGGTTGAGGACTAAAACAGTGGCTCAGTGGTTATGGTGGTTATGTGGCAAGTACTAGGATGTGGGTTTGAATCCCAGCACCATATATACAACCAAAGGTTTGAGCAACAAAAGCCACATGAAAAACTAAATAAAACTGATTGTATCTTTCTCTCTCTCTCTCTAATTGTCCCCCTCTTTCTCTTTAAAACACCAAAATAGGGATGAATCCATCTTATGACCCAGCTATCCTTCTTCTGTGTGTCTTCCCAGCAGAGCTAGAATCAGCACATTACAGTGACCCAGCAAAATCAATGTTCATAGCAGCTCAATTTACAATAGCTGAACTATGGAATCAACCCAAATGCTCTTCTCTGGATGAATGAATCCAAAAGCTGCGGTGTGTATGTGTGTGTGTGTGTTTGTATATAAATGTATATACATATACACATATACATGTATATACATACTATGATGTTCTACTGAACTATTAGAAAATGATATTATGACCTCTGAAGCTAAATGAATGGCAATTGAAGAAATTATGCTGAGTTAAAAATAGCCAAACCCCGAAAATAGCCAAACCCAGAAACTCAAGGGTTTTCCCTCATTTGTAGAGGCAAGAGCAAAACCCGAGCTTGGGTGAAAGGTCAAGCTCATATTATACTCACCAAAGTCAAAGCAACACATAATCTAGGGAAACCATGGATAAGTGTGTGAGGGAAGAGGCTGGAGACAGAGAAGATGGAGGGCTGGATAGGGAGGGATCTAGGGGGGAAATCTACAACATAGCTTACTCTTTATTCCCCCAAGAAGCCAAATAATACTTATGCAATCATTTAATTCTGGAGAATGCTCAATTGTATATATAGAGAGACATTTTTATCTGACATAGAGGGAACTATAGACGTGTCAAGAGACTGAGGTGTGGGTGATTTTGAATAAGGATCAGGGCATATCATATTGTTACCACATATGCATTTGTGATTGTACAGTAGCACAACTCCTCAATAGAAAATCTAAAAATTTAAAAAGAAGCCAAAAAATAGGGCTTAGGGTTCTAAGCATGACAAATTGTCTTGAAAGTAGTGGAATGTAAATTAGATATTTCAGGAAGGATAGAATTTGTGGGAACTTCATAAAGGAAGGGGATTTTATGCAAGGAAGCAGTTGTAATGAAATAAATTACTGTGTTCTTTGTTCACTGAGTAGGCTTTATTTTGCCTCCTGTAGCACCGGAAAGTAGCATAATCTTTGCTCCAGGGAACAGCATTCAAAATAATGTTCAAAAATTGTGATATCTCTGTGATTATCTTTTAGTTGTTGCTGTTGTTGTTGTTTCATGCTTTCTCAAGTTATTGTTGCTAATGAGTCCTTACAATTGCTCTGTTCATGTTTGCTACTCATCATCCTACTTGAAGTGGGACCCTTATAAGAGGATATGACCATTGATTTCTTAAAGAATGATTACCATAGTAAAAATCAGTAAGAAGCATCAACTGAGATCGTGAACGTTGAATAATGCCTTGTCATAACTACACAGTGTTGGTCATGTGGCTAGAGTTTATTTGTAGAATGTTTAAGGGGAATATTTATTTTTCATATGACATAAGATTTCAAATGAAGATCAATTAGTTCAATTAGATATTTTAAAAACTTAGTAAGGAGAGGTGTTAGTTCCTCCTCAAAAGTGTGGTAAAAATCAGCGGAGAAGCCGTCCGGTCCTGGGCTTTTCTTCTTTGGTAGACTTTTGATTGCAGACTGTATTTCAGTGTCTGTGATTGGGCCATTTAGGATTTCAATATCCTCCTGATTTAATTTAGGGATGCTGTAGGTGTCAAGAAAGTTATCCATTTCTTTCAAGTTGTCAAATTTGGAGGAGTATAGGTTTTCAAAATACGATCTTATAATTTGTTGGATTTCTATGGGGTTGGTGGTGATCGTTCCTTTTTC